>SNQJ01S0004423.1:38340-60672 GCA_010110895.2 Picea sitchensis | reverse complement strand
ACAACAGACCCAAACCCACATAAACCTAGCAAACTCATTAGTGGAGATAAAATAAGTCCTACTCTGGAAGGAATCTCTAACAAAGCAAGTGACTCCCCCTAAACCTTTGATGCCACCTAAACTTATCTCCTATCTGCATGTTGAAAACTGGTGGTATCCTATAATGTTCGAGAGAGGTCAAACATGGCTCTCATGCGTCTTAGTAATGAATTGTATGTCCGATGACCCAAGAGCATCATACAATATTCTTAACAATGAACAAAAAGATCCATTTCCATTCCAATAACTGATGGAAATGCATGTGCCATGTCGTCTCCCTCTATAGGCCCATCATTTGGAGGCCCCATATTGAGTTACCCACCCGACTGGGAAAGAGACCCTGATGACTGCTCCAAGCTTCCTGATGACTGGCCATTTCCCTGATATACATATAGGGGCTACAAAACACTAAATCATAGAGATTAGGAGGTGCTACATCAACTTCTATTTCATCAATACAATTTGAATTGATTGGAAATCCAACCTTATAATGTGTGGAAAATTTTAAACTTGCATCGGTTTAGTCACCCAACCCAAATGGGTGAATAACAAAACTTACTTACCAAGTACTATGCAATGAGGCTTGTCTGTGGACCAAAAAAGAATAGAGAATTGACCTTATTTTTCTTGTTTTTAATCTTGATATGGAATAACTTAGTCATCTCGTATTTCTCTTTTTGATGGCAGCTACTGAGTTTCACATCCTTCTACACCATCATGTAGACAACCTTTTCATTCACATCTGAGTTGATTTCTGTCTCCCTTCCCACTTCCATTAGAATATTCTTCTTCTTGGATTGATCATGCTTGCCACTCTTGGGATTCAACAATTGATGCATTTCTTGACATTTTTATTTTGTGTGATCATTAATGTTGTAATGGTCACCATGACTATTAGGCTGGGTCCTTGCACACATGTGTAGAGGATGTAGTCTTCTTATTTTTCCCTTTCCCTTTCTTCTTCTCACCCTTTTCGAAATCTCCATGCTTGTTTAATTGCTTCAAATAGTTTGCTTACCCCCTTTTCTTTTCTTGTTAGATTCAATGCATTGGGCTTGTACATAAGCCTAAAAAATGGTCATGAGTTTGAGTAGAATAAATTACCTCCTTATGTGACTTTGAAGACCACCCACATCTGGGTTCCAAGTATTTTTTCCCAATTAAATAGCTTGCTTCCAAAACTCTATACTATACTCTTGTACATCTTGTCCTTGCCTCTACCAATATTAATGTCATCAAATCCTCTGGTCCTCTTCAAATCCAATAGAGTAAAATTTGGACTTGAGGAGGTCTTTGAATAACTCCCACTTAGTTATTAATGGTTCTTCCCCCAACCTGAGGGCCTTGGTGTAGCTTTCCCACCAACTTTTTGCATGGCCTTGTAGTTTAAGTCTACCATTTTTGTTTTTGTTCCTCTTGTACATTATGCACATTGAAATAGGCTTCTAATTATTTCAACCAAAATTTCAACTTAAGTGCATCTACCTCGACTTCATAGGGCTTTATCTTGACCTTCAATTCCATTTTAAATAGGTTTTGAGAATATTGACCATTGTAGTCTACTTTTTTGAGCTTTGGTTCTTACTTCTCTTTCCTTGGCTCCTCACAATATTTTGGTTTCTCATGAGACTAAGGTTTCTTTGAAAAGGGACCATTTTTTTCTCAAGGGAGGCCATGAAGCTGGCCATGCTCTTCAAAATATCAACTTATTTTGATTTCAACGTTGTAAATATTATTTCACCTTTATCTATAGGTCTTTCTTGGTGCTCTTATTCCATTTATGACAATTGTAGTTGCTTCTTAACCTTTCTTGTGGAAATATCAAGATTGATAAGCTAAAAATCTCCCATAGGCTTGGATGTTTTTTGAGATGGGTAAGCCACCAAACTCCTAATAAAACCTTCTCTGATACTAATTTTATATGTAAATCACTTTGGATATTTCAATGGTCAATGTTGGCACCCAAGGTTTTTAAGAAGTTGCGCATGTGCCACACATCAATATTGTTCTCTCACCCATGAATATACGTTGCACGATACCAGGAAGGATCAACATCAATGCCAACAAAAGGAATACTGCATGTGCCAAACTATTTTTGTACCATGCACAAGGAATCAATAAGAGACGACATGAAGACCAAATCTGAGAGTATTTTCAAGAATATTTGTAATTGATTGTTATAACAACCTGAATGATCATGGGAAAAGGTATGGATGAGTTGATAAGTTAGTTAGGATTGCCACACTCCAAAACATATATGGGGTATCCATGCGGACACATAAAGTGTGTGGGAATTTTGTTCACTCAAGAGAGTGGAGTAGAGTAGTCGAAAGAAGAGATACAATTCATTATGGTAACACATAGTAGATTGGAACAACAAGAGAGAGTTCCACATCCAATTTTTTCCTAGTTTTGCATGAGTTTGTAATAGAGATAGAAATTGTGTATGAATGAAAAAGAGAGACTAGAGTGCATGACATAGATCTCAGTTATGAATGTGTATCTGAATGAATTTGAAGTTAATGAGTGAAATATGAAGTCCTTCCTCTCCACGTTCTTATGTGTTACATTTTGAATATATGTTTGTTTATTTTCTTATGGATGATAACTTGGCACTTAGTGATGAATGGATGAATGGGGTTTATTCTTGAGAGGTTTTCCTGTATGTGTTGTCCCTTTGTGTTCGACACAATATTAGTGGTCTATGTGATTCTCTTGGCGTCTCAGGTGAGACCTTGTTTGTTCCTTCACTGTAGATTGAATATGACGGGTCTTTAGCTCACTAGCGAGTAGAAAAAGATCCAACATTCATATCACCAAAACAAATCTAAACTTAAACCACGACAATAATCCTATGCTTGACTATAAAGTTATCTTTTTGTGTTTAACACTTTAACATAAATACAAACATGCCATATGGATTCTTGAACTATCATGACATATAAAATAGAATAAAATAGCAGAGAAACACAATGGAAGACAAATATTTACCTTATAAACACATACAATAAAACCGACATTGTTATGAAGGGTCGTGCCTTCTGTATTCTTGTATTAGAGATATTACAATATTATATATTACAAAGATTTCAAAGATTATTTTTAAGCTATGGGATGCCATGGTTTTCTACAATCCTCTACAATAGTCTTATGTCTCTTTTCTTCATTAACATCTCCCTCACACTCTTGCTCAAACAATGGAACAACCAACAACTAATGAAAAAGTGAACCTATTCCCCCCACTCTGCTAGGGTTTTTATAATTAGAATTAACATTATGTTTAGGGTTTCATACCTCTCTTGGAGCCTCCATGATGCTTCTAGAAGTCTCTAATGGATTCCCCCATGTTAGTATCTCCCTGTATTCAAATTATGGTGAGCTAACATGGTCGTCATTTGGACATGTGGGGAATATTTGGATCATCACGTTGTTGGGGCCATAACTTTTGCAAATAAACTCCATTTTAGGTGCATGATAGCTTATTGGAAAAATATAAATCAGAAACAATTCCCACTATGGATGAGGAAATCCTTTGACAACTCATCTAGCACGAGCATTGAAAATTTTGTTTAGGGTGTTGAAAACATAACAAAAGTTGATGATATGAATCCAACAAAATCAACACCCTCTGTTAGATGTACACAATTATGATCTCCGGGCCATCTATAGCATCAATACATTCATATGGTAATTTTGCAAAGGGTAGACAACACACAAGCCCATGTGATTGTAAGTAGGATGTGTCTACTCCACCTAGTGATGGTGTTGAGGTTGGCGGTGGATGTGGTGGTGCTAATTTAGGTGGAGATGATGCCTCAATATGTGGTTGATCTGAAAATCTTAAGTTACCAAGCTAATCATTAGTTCTTCATTGAAAACTAATCTTTTTCAGTTTCTAAGATATTTAATTTGACAGTGCACTTCATAATGTAATGTGATTGCTTCTTTTAACTAAAATTTTAACATGCGAGTCAGTTTATGTACTTTTAGTGCATCCAGATCTTAATGCGAAATACATAAACATTTAAAATTCTGCGGAAAATGAGAAAATTACAGCATAAATAAATCAGAAACAGAAAGACACAAATTGATAATGGAGTTCAATAGACTTCCTCACCATGTCTTCGAGTCTGCTTCCAATGCATGATTGCTTCATTACTAATGCTTCAAAATGATTTACATCAACAATTGAGCTTCCAAGTTGTCCCAATTTTCCTTCTGATCTACTGTGCAATCTTACAATGTTAGTCCCATTCTTTTCCCAAAAAGAATTGGGCTTCAAATTGGCTAAATACCCACTTTTCCATTTTTTTACAGACTTCAGTCCATCTCCTGTCAGAAAGCATAAGAGAAGGACTGACGTGGATGAGCTACAGGGAGAAATGAGTAAGATCAAGCCTCCTACCTTTCACGATGAGCACAAGAAGTATGAAGATGAAGAGACTTGGCTGATGGGTATGAGGAAGTATTTCCAACTGCATAATTATCAGCACAGGAAGAAGGGAGGATTTCCCTCTATTAGATAAAAGGAAAAACATCAATGTGGTGGGATTAGTTCGTACAAGTGAAACACATTGATGAGAAGAAGATTACTTGGAGGGATTTCAAGAGGTATTTTCAAAATAAATACTTAACCAAGCGATACTATGACCAGAAAATGAAGGAGTTCTTTGAACTCAATCTTGGGAGTATGACAATAGATGAGTATGAAAGAATATTCTTAGAGCTACTGAAATATGTCGCATTCATAGGGGATGAACAAGTTAAAATTCAGAGGTGCCTCAGAGGGATATCCTCATTTATTGGTGACAAGATACAATATGATGACCCCAATACATTGGAGGAAACCATAAGGCATGCTAAATGTCTTTATGATCAAAAAAGGGGAAGACTGAATTTCCAAAAGGCTTGGGAAGACAAGATGAAATGCCAAGTGGAATAGAGGAAGAAGGGGATTAAGCCATCCTTTTTCAAAAATACTATGCAAGGACATCCAACTTACAAAGAGCCCAGAATGACAGAGACAGTGGGGAGAAAACCAAGGCAACAACCTATTCAATGTTGGAGTTGCGGCAAAGATCATACGCACAGAGATTTCCCTCAAAGTGGTTGAAAACGAGAGGATTTTGCATAGTGTACAACAAGCTGTGACAATTGAAGACATGGGTAGAAACGTACCAAGGATTTACGCAGCCCTAGATAACAAGCAAGTTGAGTTTCATTCACACGCAATTGAAGTGGAAGGTAAGATTAATAACCAACCCATTTCTATTTTAATTGATTCAGGAGCTATTCATAGTTATCTAGATCCTAAGATGGTGGAAAGATTCCAATTTCCAAGAAGAAAGCTTGAAAAACCTTGGTTGGTGTAGTTAACTACATGAGCCAAAAGGAAAATTAATGAGATGGTGAAGGCATGTCCAATGGATATGAATGGACTGCACATTGATCAAAATCTGGACCAGGGGGCAAAATTTTGCTCAATTTTCAAAGTGCTCGGAATGCGATGAAACCTATGCCATTGCATCCGTCTCGTCTTCCTGATTCCGGTGGTATATTTACTTTCTCAAACAGAGTATGTATGGAGAAGATATCACGATCTGTTCGCCGAGCCAAACATGCAAAAATTTGATGCTGACTGGACAGTCCGTACATGCTGACTGGACAGAGGCCGTATAGATGACGTGGTGACCATACGGTGATGTGGCACCTGCTGATGTGGCAGGTGATGTGGTAGATTCTGGTTGGCTGACTGTGAGCGAGTTATATGGTGACACGTGGCATCATTTTGGGCGAATGGTAGGGTGCCACGTGGCCCAATCATGGGTTGCCACGTGGCACCCCTTCATTGGTTATTGGGTTGTTCAAAATTTAGTTTAGTTCTCCGGAGTCGAACCCCGGACCTCCACGCCCCATGTAAAGTCTTCGCAAGCCAAAGCTACCAACGCGCCATGCATTATTTCTTAACAATGATATGGTTTTAAATTTATATATGTTTGAATTATTCATATGGAAAAGGGGGGTCGGGCCGGGGCTTAGCCCCGACCCATGGTTTTATACCATAATATATAGCCATATGTTATAAACATATGCGCGTGCATGTAATGTAATGTTTGGGCGAATTGTATTGTATATAACATATATACCATTGTGTAATGCGCGGGGGTTTGGAACATTAGGCCGACCGTTATATAAATGCATGTGGATTATATGGTTGCGACCATTGGGCATGGGGTTTGGTATAGCCCACGGGTTTTATTATTAACCATATTCCCGTGACCTGGAGCTGGAGGAAGTTGGCACGGTTTTAAAACCGTTAGCCTTTTTGCCAAACACACACGGTCTTATGGACCATATGCCCAAGTGCTAGGCGGTTGGGGGCTGGAGGCGCCCTAACCATTCTATGGTTTTCACCGTTGGCACGGTTGCGCCCGGTGCTAGGTTATAACGCGTTTTGGGAGCGTGTTCCTGGTTCATGCACACAGAGGTGTGTTTTGTAGAGCCAGTTCCAGCAAAGCTTGAAGGAGGAAAATGGAGGAGGCCTAACTTCTTCATCGTTTGGCCGATTGAGGTGCCGTAAAAGCCCAGCTAGGGGTTTTTGGACGTGCTGGATCCAGTGGTGCCATTTTCACAGCCATTTGAAGACTTCTTCTGCAAGTTTTTCACCATTGAAGTTTCAGGAAGCTTCAGGGAGCTTGAAGCCCTCTTTGATGGAGGACATGGTTTGGTGAGCCTATATTTGTTTTCTGTGATTGAATAATCACTTTTGGCTAATTGATATGCTCTGAACACATTGGGATAGGTTTTAGAGGCTGTTGAGGACTTTACAGGTGTTTTTTCCAAAGATAAGCTCAGGGAAGCTTATGGTCACATGTAGAAGAGGTCATGCCCGGATGAGCCATGATCCGTTTTTAGAGTTCTATTAGTCATTTTTGGGGTTTTTATGTGTTATGATCTCAATGGTACAGTCTGTTTTTCCATTGGAGTTGAGAAGCAGCTTGTAAAAGAACTTTTGACTAATTAATCCCAGAGAGCCAAGTCCATTTATGGAGGCTCAAGGAGATGTATCCCGGAGGGGGGTGAACTCCTTTATCAGCTTGTTCTTTTTGTGAGTTTGATGGTTTATTTGCTGCAAGTTGTGTTGTTGTGTATTTATTTCAAGTACATATTTAACCATCTAAAAGAAAAATTCCTCACACATAAACATTTACAAGAAGATGCATGAACTTAACACATAATTTTATCTTGCATATTTATATGCATGAACTTAACACATAATTTTATCTTGCATATTTATACACATGAAGCAAGGTCCTGTAAAGTTTATTTTAATGAAGTAGGGTGTTTGCATAGCATAACAAGTCAACCTTCTATTTTCAGGATCACCACAAAAAGATGATTTGAATATCACAATCTTTGGGATTGCATTATTGCCCTTCATTGGTATGGATTGGTTAGACAACCACCATGTTGTCTTACACTGTCACAAAAAGGCATTTACTTTCCTGGATGAGAAAATGAAACTTAATAATAGTCTCAAGTCATTCCAAGAGTTGTAACTATTAGAGAGGTTACAGCCTTGCAAATGAAGAAAAGCTACAAGAAAGGATATCAAGTATTTTGTAGCACGACATGGAAGGGGAACCTAATGATAAAGTGCCAAATGTTGAATACTACACAATACTGAAAGAATTTGAGGATGTCTCTAAAGAGATATCGGGGTTAAGCACCGAAGAGAGATATTGATTTCTCTCTATAAATATGATTTTGTGGAGTAGCACCTGTATCCAAGACTCATAGGATGATTACGTTAGAGTTGGAAGGAGTTGTAGATGGAACTTGAAGAGATTGTGAAGAAAGGGTATATACACCCAAGTGTGTTACCTTGGGGTTCCCAAGTATTGTTTGGTAGAATAAAGAATGGTACGCTGAGACTTTGTATCGACTTTAGGTAGTTGAACAAGGCAACAATAAATAACAAGTATCATTTTCTCCAAGGATAGATGACCTCTTTATTGTCAACTAAGGGGCATGTAGATATTTTCAAATATTGATTTCAGATATGGATATCACCATGAGAATTAAAGAAGAAGACATGATCAAGACTACCTTCAGAATGAGATACAAACAATACGATTTCACAGTGGTGCCTCGGCCATTTTCAAATGCACCAGTTGTCTTCATGTGTTTGATGAATGGATTTTTCAGAAATTACTTAGATAAGTTTGTCATTGTATTTTGGATGACATACTTAATTACTAAAAAATCTAAAGAAGATACAACACTTGAATATGGTGTCACAAGTATTGAGGGAGCATCAAGTTTATGCAAAGATTTATGCTCATTTTACCAGTGACTGATTCATTATTTAGGTCATATCATTTCCAAGGAAGGAATAGCTGTGGATCCAAAAGATAATCCATTGAGGAACGACCGACACCAAGAAATGTTGCACAGGTGAGGTCCTTCATGGGAATGCAGGTTGGTTACACAAGGTTTATTGAAGGATTCTCGAAATTTGCACAACCAATTACATCATTACAAAAAGAAAGGTGCACAATTTGAATGGAGTCCGGATTGTTCATGAGTTTAATACATTTGAAGAGTTTATTGACAAGTGCGCCACTTTTGAGAATTGTTGATTCACAGTAAAGACTTCGTTGTGCGCTCGGATGCATGCAAGGAAGGGATCTATGGAGTCCTTAGTAAGAATGGGCACGTGGTGTGCTACGAATCAAATAACGTGTACATCATGAAAGGCTTTATGCTATTCATGATTTAGAATTGGTAGCCATAGTGTATGCCTTTGAAGATGTGGCAGCACTATCTTATGGGTAAAATATTTGAGCTGAGGACATATCATAGTGGTATGAAGTATCTGTTTTGACAACCAAGTTTAAATGCCAACAAAGAAGGTGGTTATAATTCCTCAGTGAGTATGACTTTGACATAAAGCATATGAGACAAAAAGAGAACAAGGTAACTGGCGCACTCAACATGAGGCAGTATGATGCATGCTACATCTATTAGCATGCAAATCACTTGTGAAATTTTTTTAGAATTTTCCAAATAAGATCAACACTTTGTGGACATAAATGAAAATTTACATCAAGGTATGTCACAACATAAATTGAAAGTTTATGAGCTAAAAGAGGATGGAATCCTTCATGTATAGGCACAGAGCCTATGTGCCAAATAATCAGGAGTTTAAAAGTACGTTATTATTAGAGATGCATAAAGTCTCATGCAGGACACTCAGGCTATCATAAAACAATTGTCACAGTAAAAACACACTATTGGCCAAGCATGAAAAAGGAGGGTGTTGATTTTATTTCTAGATACCTTGAATGTCAAAAGGCCATTGAGAATAGACATCCAGTTTGTTTGCTACAACCTTTTCCCATCTCTGAGTGGAAGTGGGAGGTTGTGAACATGTATTTCATTACTAATCTTCCCAGGACCGCTAAGCAACATGATTCTATTATGGT
Source organism: Picea sitchensis (assembly GCA_010110895.2). Taxonomy (NCBI): domain Eukaryota; kingdom Viridiplantae; phylum Streptophyta; class Pinopsida; order Pinales; family Pinaceae; genus Picea; species Picea sitchensis. The sequence goes on along the minus strand of SNQJ01S0004423.1, from coordinate 51,145 downwards.
AGTGGTGGACAAGCTTACTAAAGTTGCCCATTTTATTTCAGTGAAGTCAACACACAAGGCAACCAACATTGCTGAAATATACATGTGAGAAATTGATAAGTTGCATGGTGTAATTAGCACAATTGTGTCTGATAGAGATTTCAAGTTTACCTGTTGAACTTTTGGAAAAGGATATTCAAAGGATTTGGAAACACAAGAACTTTAGCACAACATATCACCTTGAGCCAGATGGAAAAATAGAGAGGGTAAATCGGGTGATTGAAGATATTCTTAGGATGTATGTGATGGATAAACCATCAAAATGGGAAGACTACCTTCACTTGGTAGAGTTTCTTATAAAAAAGGGTATCAAACATCTTTAAAGATGAGCCCATTTGAGGCACTTTATGGTAAAAAGTGCAACATGCCAGTGTGTTTGGACAACCCAGCAGACCACGTAGTGGTTGGGCCAGCTATGCTTAGGGAAATGGAAGAGAAGATGGCAAAGATAAGGTAGAATTTAAAGGATGCCCAAGATAGGAAGAAAACATGTGCATATTAAAGAAGAACCCATAGAGAGTTTAAAGTGGGTGATCGTGTGTTTTTGAAATAAAAATCCAGACACGGTTCCCTGAAATTGGGAAATTCTTATAAGTTGGCAGCGTGCTACTGCGGGCCATTTGAAATCCTAGAGAGGATTGGTCATGTCGCATATATGCTTGCATTTATAGCATCCTTGTGTATTCATAACGTGTTCCATGTATAATTGCTTAAAAATCACCTATTTGATGCTAATCATATTATTGATTGGAATGTAATTCAATTGGAGCTAGAAGGCAATTTTCGACTGCGACCGGTTTGCATATTGGATTGAAAAATCAAACAACTCCAGAATCAAGCCATGGAGTTGGTAAAGGTCCAATGGACTCGGTATGGTCCCGAGGATGCAACTTGGGAGCACGAGGATGCTATGTGAGCAGAGTATTTGCATATTTTTGAAGATTTTTGAAATTTTGTATGTACATGTGTATAGAATGCACCGAGGACAATGCATAAATAAGGGGGTGGGAATGTAATGTCCCTAATCCGAACCCTTTGTAATTGTACATATAGGCTAGTGAGTGGTTGGTATCAATTGTAAATGTAAATATACATATAGGCTGGTGAGCTGTTGGCACCAAGTTTTGGTTTTGCGTGCACATTAGTAGTGCGCGAGGAGTTGTTATCAAAGAAAGGGTGCACACATTTCATAGTGTTGCCACTTGTGCACACTTGGGTACTAAGTGCGTATGATTGCACATCAAAGAAAGTATGCACACATTTCACAGTGTTCCCTGAACTTGAGAAAGTGCATGGGGATTAATTGGAAGTGTGCATCGAGTCGAGTTATATATATCTATATATTTTTGGATGTATATGTATTTGAGGATGGAGAGATTATGTGATTATGAGGCTAGTGAGTTGGGACGCAAGTATGAATATTTATGAATATATGAATATTTATTTATCCTAAGTTCTCAAGGGATGGGAACGGGTCACAAAGTGGCTAAAAGTTAGTTCTAAAGGTGCTAAGTGTCCAGTTAAGGCATGCAATAGATATTGTTGAATTTAGTGTATTTCGGGAGAAAGAACTTATTCTTTTTGGGGTGATTCATTCATTTTTTAATGTGCAGAAGGGGTCAGACCATCTGGAGTATATGACTATTACCCTAGTTGTAGAGAAAATATTGTAAAGGGTTTTTTCTGTATTGTAACCATTTTTTTTTATTTTTTATTTTTATTTTTTCAGTCGAAGAGGCGAGTTGTCAAGCCCGTGAGAATTCTCTCTAGGTGAGATATTTTTTGTCGAAGAGGCGGGTTTTCAGGCCTGTGAGCATTCTCTCTAGGTGAGAGTCTTGATGTAAATTGTTCCTTGGTGAGCTAGGAATTAGTTGCAGTGTTTTGAGACTCCTTGTCTGGCATATTGATGGAACCATGGAAGGGAAGTGGGGCAACCAAGGGACAATTGAGTGGAGAAGGGGAACACTTCCTTGGGAGTAACAGGCACGTGGGGAATGCGAGATTGTAGACTAGTTGTATCAATGGCATCTTGGAATTAACAATTTTAATGAGTATCAGACCTTAGCTCGTCATTAGGAACCCTTTTTCGCTGGTGGAGTTAAGTCTCAACTCGGGGGTGACCTGTTGCTGAAAGTATATACGAAACAAAGTCTATGGTTGGGAGGAACATCTGAGTTCTGTGCATAGATAGTGGATTTTCATAAAAGATAAGTTTTCTTATGTGCTTGTCTAATTTACTGTGTGATTAATTATCTATGTTTAAGATAGGTTTAATTCGTGTATGTTGTTGCATATAAGTAATTGTTGTTATTCTGTATAATGCTGCTTACACATGTAAGTGTGGTGTTGATATTGAATATTTGTAGCCGTGCATAAGTATGTCAATTGTTGTTTGTTTTTCCTGTTAAGTCAACCTTATGATAATTGTCATGAGTCTCTAAGGCTAGGCGAGAATGGTCGTGTGCCTAGGGAAATACTCTGTGTGCATATAGGTTGGATTCACTTGTTGGCATAGGGAAGAAATCCATGCATACGAGGAAATCAAAATTGGTGTGCAACACCAACATGATTGCATGCACAGTGGTGAACACATGTTCATAATGGATTACACGTGTAGTAAATTTGTGTGCTCAGTATGCTTGTGTGCACAGTTGTATTGAGTTACGCCCATTGTTATAAGTTGTGTCAGAAGAGGAAAGTTTGGGTGATGCGAATCAACTTGGGGTTGAGCATGTTAGTTCAAGTATTTATACATAGAGCAATGTTATATAGTAGAATCTGCACACTAGATTTTGGAGTAGTGTTGCTCAATAGTAAGTTGGGTAACATTACAGGTTGTTTTCAGAGTGTGGTATCCAACTAGGAGGATGGGTATGCTACAATTTTGTATCAAAGCATTTTGTTAATGTTGGTAACGGGGGACGTTACAGTATGGTATTAGAGTATTTGGTAACAAGGGACGTTACAACATCAATTACAACGAACATCCTCGCCCTATATTTCTTTGATGAGTCTTATTTCACATGGGCTTAGTTACAAAGTAATAAGTCATGCTTAATGTTTTTCATTAATTATTTCCATTAACAAAGGGGAAGACTGAATTTCCAAAAGGCTTGGGAAGACAAGATGAAATGCCAGGTGGAATAGAGGAAGAAGGGGATTAAGCCACCCTTTTTCAAAAATTCTATGCAAGGACAACCAACTTCCAAAGAGCCCAGAATGACAGAGACAGTGGGGAGAAAACCAAGGCAACAACCTATTCAATGTTGGAGTTGTGGCAAAGATCATACGCACAGAGATTTCCCTCAAAGAGGTTGAAAACGAGAGGATTGTGCATAGTGTACAACAAGCTGTGACAATTGAAGACATGGGTAGAAACGTATTGAGGATTTACGCAGCCCTAGATAACAAGCAAGTTGAGTTTCATTCACACACGATTGAAGTGGAAGGTAATATTAATAACCAACCCATTTCTATTTTAATTGATTCAGGAGCTATTCATAGTTATCTAGATCCTAAGATGGTGGAAAGATTCCAATTTCCAAGAAGAAAGCTTGAAAAACCTTGGTTGGTGTAGTTAACTACAGGAGCCAAAAAGAAAATTAATGAGATGGCGAAGGCATGTCCAATGGATATGAATGGACTACACACAAAAGATGATTTGAATATCATACCTTTGGGATTGTATTATTGCCTCATTGGTATGGATTGGTTAGACCAACATCACGCTGTTCTAGACTGTTACAATAAGGCATTTACTTGCTTGGGTGAGAAATGAAACTTAATAATAGTTCAAGTAATTCCAAGAGTTGTAACTATCAGAGAGGTTTCAACCTTTCAATTGAAGAAAAGATACAAGAAAGGATGTAAAGTATTTTTAGCACACATGGAAGAGGCACCTAAGGATAAAGTGCCAAATGTTGAATACTACACAATACTGAAAGAATTTGAGGATGTCTTTAAAGAGATATCAGGGTTGCCACCGAAGAGAGATATTGATTTCTCTATAAATATGATTCGTGGAGTGGCACCCGTATCCAAGACTCCTTATAGGATGAGTACGCTAGAGTTGAAGGAGTTGTAGATGCAACTTGAAGAGATTATGAAGAAAGGGTATATACACCCAAGTGTGTCACCTTGGGGTTCCCCAGTAATGTTTGTGAATAAAAGGAATGGTACGTTGAGGCTTTGTATCGACTTTAGGTAGTTGAACAAGGTAACAATAAAGAACAAGTATTGTTTTCCAAGGATAGATGACCTTTTTGGTCAACTAAGGGGCATGCATATATTTTCAAATATTGATTTCATATATAGATATCACCAAGTGAGAATTAAAGACGAAGACATGATCAAGACTACCTTCAGAATGAGATACAAACAATACGATTTCACAGTGGTCCCTTTCAGGTTGTCAAATGCACCAGTTGTCTTCATGTGTTTGATGAATGGATTATTCATAAATTACTTAGATAAGTTTGTCATTGTATTTTTGGATGACATACTTATTTACTCAAAGTCTGAAGAAGAGCACGAGCAACACTTGAATATGGTACTACATGTATTGAGATAGCATCAACTTTATGCAAAGATGAGAAAGTGCTCATTTTACCAGTGACTGATTCATTATTTAGGTCATATCATTTCCAAGGAAGGAATAGCCGTGGATTCGAAAAAGATAAAATCCATTGAGGAATGGCCGACACCAAGAAATGTTGCATAGGTGAGGTCCTTCATGGGACTTGTAGGTTATTACATAAGGTTTATTGAAGGATTCTCGAAAATTGCACAACCAATTACATCCTTACAAAAGAAAGGTGCACAATTTGAATGGACTCTCGATTGTGCAAGGAGTTTTCATCACTTGAAGAGTTTGTTGACAAGTGCGCCAAATTTGAGAATTTTTTATTCAGATGCAAACTTCGTTGTGTTTACGGATGCATGCAAGGAAGGGCTCTATGGAGTCCTTAGTAAGAATGGGCATGTGGTGTGCTACGAATAAATAAATGTAAAATACCATGGAAGGCTCTATGCTACTCATGATTTAGAATTGGTAGCCATAGTGCATGCCTTGAAGTTGTGGCGGCACTATCTCATGGGTAAAATATTTGAGTTGAGGACAAATCATAGTGGTATGAAGTATTCGTTTTGACAACCAAGTTTAAATGCGAAACAAAGCAGGTGGTTATAATTCCTCAGTGAGTATGACTTTGACATAAAGCATATGAGACGAAAAGAGAACAAGGTAACTAGCACACTCAACATGAGGGTGCATGAGATGCATGTTACATCTATTAGCATGTACAAATCAGATTTCCGTGACAAACATTTATAATTTTCCAAATAAGATCAACACTTTGTGGACATAAATGAAAATTTACATCAAGGTATGTCACAACATAAATTGAAAGGTTATGAGCTAAAAGAGGATGGAATCCTCATGTATAGGAATAGAGCCTATGTGCCAAATAATCAGTAGTTGAAAAGTACGTTATTATTAGAGATGCATAAAGTTCCTTATAAAGGACACTCAGGCTATCAGAAAATAATTGTCACAGTAAAAAAGCAATACTATTGGCCAAGCATGAAAAAGGAGGTTGCTTATTTTATTGCTAGATACCTTGAATGTCAAAAGGCCAAGGCTGAGAATAGACATCCAGTTTGTTTGCTACAACCTTTTCTCATTCCTGAGTGGAAGTGGGAAGTTATGAGAATGCATTTCATTACTAATCTACCTAGGACTGCTAAGCAACATGATTCTATTATGGTAGTGGTGGACAAGCTTACTAAAGTTGCCCATTTTATTTCAGTGAAGTCAACGCACAAGGCAACCAACATTGCTGAAATATACATGTGAGAAATTGATAAGTTGCATGGTGTACTGAAGACAATTGTGTCTRATAGAGATTTCAAGTTTACCTCGAACTTTTGGAAAGGGATATTCAAAGGATTTGGAACAAATATGAACTTTASCACAACATATCACCTTGAGCCAGATGGAAAAATAGAGAGGGTAAATCGGGTGATTGAAGATATTCTTAGGATGTATGTGATGGATAAACCATCAAAATGGGAAGACTACCTTCACTTGGTAGAGTTTCTTATAACAAAGGGTATCAAGAATATTTAAAGATGAGCCCATTTGAGGCACTTTATGGTAAAAAGTGCAACATGCCAGTGTGTTTGGACAACCCAACAGACCACGCAGTGGTTGGGCCAGATATGCTTAGGGAAATGGAAGAGAAGATGGTAAAGATACGGTAGAATTTAAAGGATGCCCACGATAGGAAGAAAATATGTTAAGATAAAAGAAGAATCCACAGAGAGTTTAAAGTGGGTGACCGTGTGTTCTTGAACGTAAAATCCAGACACGGTTCCCTGAAATTGGGAAATTCTTCTAAGTTGGCAGCGTGCTACTGCAGGCCATTTGAAATCCTAGAGAGGATTGGTCCTGTCACATATATGCTTGCATTTATATCATCCTTGTGTATTCATAATGTTTTCCATGTATCATTGCTTAAAAATCACCTATTTGAAGCTAATCATATTATTGATTGGAATCTAATTCAATTGGAGTCAGAAGTCTATTTTCGACTGCGACCGGTTTGCATATTGGATTGAAAAATCAAACAACACCGGAATCAATCCATGTAGTTGGTAAAGGTCCAATGGACTCGGTACGGTCCTGAGGATGCAACTTGGGAGCACAAGGATGCTATGTGAGCAGAGTATTTGCATATTTTTGAAGATTTTTTAAATTTTGTATGTACATGTGTATAGAATGCACCGAGGCCAATGCATAAATAACGGGGGGGTGGAATGTAATGTCCCTAATCCGAACCCTTTGTAATTGTACATATAGGCTAGTGAGTGGTTGGTACCAATTGTAAATGTAAATATACATATAGGCTGGTGAACTGTTGGCACCAAGTTTTGGTTTTGCGTGCTCCTTAGTAGTGCACGAGGAGTTGTTATCAAAGAAAGGGTGCTCACATTTCATAGTGTTGTCACTTGTGCACACTTGGGTACTAAGTGTGTGTGGTTGCACATAAAAGGAAGTATGCACGCATTTCACAGTGTTGGCTGCACTTGAGAAAGTGCATGGGGATTAATTGGAAGTGTGCATCGAGCCGAGTTATATATATCTATATATTTTTTGATGTATATGTATTTGAGGATGGAGAGTCTGTGTGATTATGAGGCTAGTGAGTTGGGACACAAATATGCTAGTGCACCTATCCTTATAAATGTAGTCATACTCAAGTTATTAATAATATCAAATCACTGCGCATGGACAGATCAGATGAAAAGAGATAGGGGGATAACTCCACCGGAAAAAGGGAAAAGGGGGAGGGGGGAACTTAGGTGTTAGGGAATATTTTATTAATATTTCTGAAAAGTGTAATTTATGAATATTTATTTATCCTAAGTTCTCGAGGGCTAGGAACGGGTCACCAAGTGGCTAAAAGTTAGTTCTAAAGGTGTCAAGTGTCCAGTTAAGGCATGCAATAAATATTGTTGAATTTAGTGTATTTCGGGGGAAAGAACTTATTCTTTTTGGGGTGATTCATTCATTTTCACATGTGCAGAAGGGGTCAGACCATCTAGAGTATACGACTATTACCTTAGTTGTAGAGAAAATATTATAAAGGGTTTTTTCTATATTGTAACCATTTTTTTTTTTTTTTAATCTGTCGAAGAGGCGAGTTGTCAAGCCCGTGAGAATTCTCTCTAGGTGAGAGATTTTTTGTCGAAGAGGTGGGTTTCAGGCCTGTGAGCATTCTCTCTAGGTGAGATTCTTTCTTGCAATTGTTCCTTGGTGAGCTAGGAATTAGTTGTGGTGGTTTGAGACTTCTTGTCTGGCATATTGATAGAACCATGGAAGTGAAGTGGGGCAATCGAGGGACAATTGAGCGGAGAAGGGGCACACTTCCTTGGGTGTAACAGACACATGGGGAATGTGAGATTGTAGACTATTTGTATCAGTGGCACCTTGAAATTAACAATTCTGTTGAGTATCAGACCTTAGCCCGTCATTAGGAGCCCTTTTTCCCTGATGGATTTAAGTCTCAACTCGGGGGTGACCTGTTGCTGAAAGTATATATGAAACAAAGTCTATGGTTGGGAGGAACATCTAAGTTTTGTGCATAGTTAGTGGATTTTCATCAAAGATAAGTTTCTTTATGTGCTTGTCTAATTTACTGTGTGCTTAATTATCTATGTTTAATATAGGTTTAATTCTTGTATGTTGTTGCACATAAGTAATTGTTGTTATTCTGTATAATGCTGCTTACACATGTAAGTGTGGTGTCGATATTCAATATTTGTAGCCGTGTATAAGTATGACAATTGTTGTTTTTTTTTCCTGTTAAGTCAACCTTATGATAATTATCATGAGTCTCTAAGGCGAGGTGAGAATGGTTGTGTGCCTAGGGAAATACTCTGTGCGCATATAGGTTGGATTCACTTGTTGGCATAGGGGAGCAATCCACGCATACGAGGAAATCAAAATTGGTGTGCGACGCCAACATGATTACGCATGCAGTGGTGAACACATGTTCAGAATGGATTACACGCGTAGTAAATTTGCGTGCTCAGTATGCTTGTGTGTGCAGTTGTATTGAGTTACGTCCATTGTTATAAGTTGTGTCAGAAGAGGAAAGTTTGGGTGATACGACTCAACTTGGGGTTGAGCATGTTACTTCAAGTATTTATACACAGAGCAATGTTATATAGTAGAATCTGCACACTAGATTTTGGAGTAGTGTTGCTCAGTAGTAAGTTGGGTAACATTACAAGTTGTTTTCAGAGTGTGGTATCCAACTAGGAGGATGGGTATGCTACAATTTTGTCAAAGCATTTTTTTAATGTTGGTAACGGGGGATGTTACAGTATGGTATTAGAGTATTTTTGTAACAAGGGGCGTTACAACATCAATTACAACAAACATCCTCGCCCTATATTTCTTTGATGAGTCTTATTTCACATGGGCTTAGTTACAAAGTAATAAGTAATGCTCAATGTTTTTCATTAATTATTTCCATTAACAAAGGGGAAGACTGAATTTCCAAAAGGCTTGGGAAGACAAGATGAAAAGCTAGGTGGAATAGAGGAAGAAGGGGACTAAGCCACCCTTTTTCAAAAATACTATGCAAGGAAATCCAACTTCCAAAGAGCCCATAATGAAAGAGACATTGGGGAAAAAACCAAGGCAACAACCTATTCAATGTTGGAGTTGTGGCAAAGATCATATGCACAAAGATTTCCCTCAAAGAGGTTGAAAACGAGAGGATTGTGCATAGTGTACAACAAGCTGTGACAATTGAAGACATGCGTAGAAATGTACCTAGGATTTACGCAGCCCTTGATAACAAGCAAGCTGAGTTTCATTCACACACGGTTGAAGTGGAAGGTAAGATTAATAACCAACCCATTTTTATTTTAATTGATTCATGAGATATTCATAGTTATCTATATCTTAAGATGGTGGAAAGATTCCAATTGCCAGGAAGAAAGCTTGAAAAAATTTGGTTGGTGCAATTAACTACAGGAGCCAAAAGGAAAATTAATGAGATGGTGAAGGCATGTCCAATGGATATGAATGGAATGCATAGGAAAGATGATTTGAATATCATACCTTTGGGATTGTATGATTGCATCATTGGTATGGATTGGTTAGACCAACATCATGCCATTCTAGACTGTTACAATAAGGCATTTACTTGCTTGGGTGAGAAATGAAACTTAATAATAGTTCAAGTCATTCCAAGAGTTGTTACTATCAGAGAGGTTTCAACCTTGCAATTGAAGAAAAGATACAGGAAAGGATGTCAAGTATTTGTAGCACACATGGAAGAGGCATCTAAGGATAAAGTGCCAAATGTTGAATACTACACAATACTGAAAGAATTTGAGGATGTCTTTAAAGAGATATCGAGGTTGCCACTAAAGAGAGATATTGATTTCTCTATAAATATGATTCGTGGAGTAGCACCCGTATACAAGACTCCTTATAGGATGAGTACGCTAGAGTTGAAGGAGTTGTAGATGCAACTTGAAGAGATTATGAAGAAAGGCTATATACACCCAAGTGTGTCACCTTGGGGTTCCCCAGTAATGTTTGTGAATAAAAAGAATGGTACGTTGAGGCTTTGTATCGACTTCAGGTAGTTGAACAATGTAACAATAAAGAACTCGTATCGTTTTCCAAGGATAGATGACCTCTTTGGTCAACTAAGGGGCATGCAAATATTTTCAAATATTGATTTCAGATATGGATATCACCAAGTGAGAATTAAAGAAGAAGACATGATCAAGACTACCTTCAGAATGAGTTACAAACAATACGATTTCACAGTGGTGCCTTTCGGGTTTTCAAATGCACCAGTTGTCGTCTTGTGTTTGATGAATGGATTTTTCAGAAATTACTTAGATAAGTTTGTCATTGTATTTCTGGATGACATACTTATTTACTCAAAGTCTGAAGAAGAGCACGAGAAACACTTGAATATGGTACTACAAGTATTGAGGGAGCATCAACTTTATGCAAAGATGAGAAAGTGCTCATTTTACTAGTGACTGATTCATTATTTAGATCATATCATTTCCAAGGAAGGAATAGCCGTGGATCCGAAAAAACATAAAATCCATTGAGGAATGGCCGACAACAAGAAATGTTGCATAGGTGAGGTCCTTCATGGGACTTGCAGGTTATTACATAAGGTTTATTGAAGGATTCTCGAAAATTGCACAACCAATTACATCCTTACAAAAGAAAGGTGTACAATTTGAATGGACTCCGGATTGTGCAAGGAGTTTTCATCACTTGAAGAGTTTGTTGACAAGTGCGCCAATTTTGAGAATTTTGTATTCAGATGCAAACTTCGTTGTGTGCACGGATGCATGCAAGGAAGGGCTCTATGGAGTCCTTAGTAAGAATGGGCATGTGGTTTGCTACGAATAAATAAATGTAAAATACCATGACATGCTCTATGCTACTCATGATTTAGAATTGGTATCCATAGTGCATGCCTTGAAGATGTGGCGGCACTATCTCATGGGTAAAATATTTGAGTTGAGGACAAATCATAGTGGTATGAAGTATTCGTTTTGACAACCAAGTTTAAATGCCAAACAAAGCAGGTGGTTATAATTCCTCAATGATTATGACTTTGACATAAAGCATATGAGATGAAAAGAGAACAAGGTAACTGGCACACTCAACATGAGGGTGCATGAGATTCATGCTACATCTATTAGCATGTACAAATCAGATTTGTGTGACAAAATTTTATAATTTTCCAAATAAGATCAACACTTTGTGGATATGAATGAAAATTTACATCAAGGTATGTCACAACATAAATTGAAAGGTTATGAGCTAAAAGAGGATGGAATCCTCATGTATAGGCGCAGAGCCTACGTGCCAAATAATCATGAGTTTAAAAGTACATTATTATTAGAGATGCATAAAGTTCATTATGCAAGACACTCAAGCTATCAGAAAACAATTGTCACAGTAAAAAAGAAATACTATTGGCCAAGCATGGAAAAGGAGGTTGCTTATTTTATTACTAGATACCTTGAATGTCAAAAGGCCAAGGCTGAGAATAGACATCCAGTTTGTTTTCTACAACCTTTTCCCATTCCTGAGTGGAAGTGGGAAGTTGTGAGCATGTATTTCATTACTAATCTGCCAAGGACTGCTAAGCAACATGATTCTATTATGGTAGTGGTGGACAAGCTTACTAAATTTGCCCATTTTATTTCAGTGAAGTCAACACACACGGCAACCAACATTGCTGAAATATACATTTGAGAAATTGCTGAGTTGCATGGTGTACTAAAGACAATTGTGTCTGACAGAGATTCCAAGTTTACCTCGAACTTTTGGAAAGGGATATTCAAAGGATTTGGAACAAATATGAACTTTAGCACAACATATCACCTTGAGCCAGATGGAAAAATAGAGAGGGTAAATCGGGTGATTGAAGATATTCTTAGGATGTATGTGATGATTAAACCATCAAAATGGGAAGACTACCTTCACTTGGTAGAGTTGCTTATAACAAAGGGTATCAAGCATCTTTAAAGATGAGCCCATTTGAGGCACTTTATGGGAAAAAGTGCAACATGCCAGTGTGTTTGGACAACCCAGCAGACCACGCAGTGGTTGGGCTAGATCTGCCTAGGGAAATGGAAGAGAAGATGGTAAAGATAAGGTAGAATTTAAAGGATGCCGAAGATAGGAAGAAAATCTGTGTAGATAAAAGAAGAACCCACAAAGAGTTTAAAGTGGGTGACAGTGTGTTCTTGAAAGTAAAATCCAGGCGCGGTTCACTGAAATTGGGAAATTCTTCTAAGTTGGCAGCGTGCTACTGCGGGCCATTTGAAATCCCAGAGAGGATTGGTCCTGTCGCATATATGCTTGCATTTATAGCATCCTTATGTATTCATAATGTTTTCCATGTATCATTGGTTAAAAATCACCTATTTGATGCTAATCATATTATTGATTGGAATGTAATTCAATTGGAGCCAGAAGGCGATTTTCGACTGCGATCGGTTTGCATATTGGATTGAAAAATCGAACAATTCCGGAATCGAGCCATGGAGTTGGTAAAGGTCCAATGGACTCGGTACGGTCCTGAGGATGCAACTTGGGAGAACGAGGATGCTATGTGAGCAGAGTATCTGCATATTTTTGAAGATTTTTTAAATTTTGTATGTACATGTGTATAGAATGCACCGAGGACAATGCATAAATAGG
>SNQJ01S0004423.1:20832-31726 GCA_010110895.2 Picea sitchensis | reverse complement strand
GGGGGGGCTTAAGTGTTAGGGAATATTTTATTAATTTTTCTGAAAAGTGTAATTTATGAATATTTATTTATCCTAAGTTCTCGAGGGATGGGAACGGGTCACCAAGTGGCTAAAAGCTAGTTCTAAAGGTCTCAAGTGTCCAGTTAAGGCATGCAATATATATTGTTGATTTAGTGTATTTCGGTGGAAAGAACTTATTCTTTTTGGAGTGATTCATTCATTTTCACATGTGCAGAAGGGGTCAAACCATCTGGAGTATACGACTATTACCTTAGTTGTAGAGAAAATATTGTAAAGGGTTTTTTCTGTATTGTAACCATTTTTTTTTTGTCGAAGAGGCGAGTTGTCAAGCCCGTGAGAATTCTCTCTAGGTGAGAGATTTGTTGTCGAAGAGGCGGGTTTTTTGGCCCGTGAGAATTCTCTCTAGGTGAGAGTCTTGCTGGCAATTGTTCCTTGGTGAGCTAGGAATTAGTTGCAGTGGTTTGAGACTTCTTGTCTGGCATATTGATGGAACCATGGAAGGGAAGTGGGGCAATCGAGGGGCAATTGAGCGGAGAAGGGGCACTCTTCCTTGGGTGTAACAGGCACGTGGGGAATGCGAGATTGTAGACTAGTTGTATCAGTGGCACCTTGGAATTAACAATTCTGCTGAGTATCAGACCTTAGCCCGTCATTAGGAACCCTTTTTCCCTAGTGGAGTTAAGTCCCAACTTGGGGGTGACCTGTTACTGAAAGTATATACAAAACAAAGTCTATGGTTGGGAGGAACACCTGAGTTCTGCGCATAGTTAGTGGATTTTCATAAAAGATAAGTTTCTTTATGTGCTTGTCTAATTTACTGTGTGCTTAATTATCTATGTTTAATATAGGTTTAATTCTTGTATGTTGTTGCATATAAGTAATTGTTGTTATTCTGTATAATGTTGCTTATACATGTAAGTGTGATGTTGATATTCAATATTTGTAGCCGTGCATAAGTATGACAATTGTTGTTTGTTTTTCATGTTAAGTCAACCTTATGATATTTGTCATGAGTCTCTAAGGTGAGGTGAGAATGGTCGTGTGCCTAGGGAAATACTCTGTGCGCATATAGGTTGGATTCACTTGTTGGCATAGGGAAGCAATCCACACATACAAGGAAATCAAAATTGGTGTGCAACGCCAACATGATTGTGCGCGCAGTGGTGAACACATGTTCAGAATGGATTACACGCGCAGTAAATTTGTGTGCTCAGTATGCTTGTGCACGCAGTTGTATTGAGTTACGTCCGTTGTTATAAGTTGTGTCAGAAGAGGAAAGTTTGGGTGATGCGACTCAACTTGGGGTTGAACATGTTACTTCAAGTATTTATACACAGAGCAATGTTATATAGTAGAATTTGCACACTAGATTTTGGAGTAGTGTTGCTCAGTAGTAAGTTGGGTAACATTACAGGTTGTTTTCAGAGTGTGGTATCCAACTAGGAGGATGGGTATGCTACAATTTTGTATCAAAGCATTTTGTTAATGTTGGTAACGAGGCACGTTACAGTATGGTATTAGAGTATTTTGGTAACAAGGGACGTTACAACATTAATTACAACGAACATCCTCACCCTATATTTCTTTGATGAGTCTTATTTCACATGGGCTTAGTTACAAAGTAATAAGTAATGCTCAATGTTTTTCATTAATTACAATACCTAAATATTTTTCTTCTTAATTACAACAAATAATTATTTTTCTTCTTAATTACGATACATAAATTTGAAAAAGACTTAATCCTTACGAGGGAAAATTTATAGAACATTTCCTACTTTCGGAGTTGGGTTTGAAGTGTAAGTTTTTTGTTGATGTGATAGCAACTTCTTTTTCTTTGGTATCAACATTATTGACGATTGGAGTGCCATGACTTGTAGGGAATCTTTAACTTGTAACTATTATCCATGTGATATTACAAACTACAATGTCATATCCTTATATTAAGATTACATTCCATGTTGATTCTCCCCTTCCATATAAACCAAGTAAAAATATTTATTAAAGATTCATTTAAGAATTATGAATGTATAAAAAAGGCCCCATATCTACATAGTAGTTAAGCCCAATTGAAGCATAAATCCTATCATATATATGTTTAGGTTAGGTTAGTGGTCATCAAATAAATGGTAAGAGTTCCATTGACATGGTTAATAGCCGTTTCCCTTATCATATGAATGAGTTGCCACGTGGTGGTTTCTCAGGAGAAAGTGTGGTTAAAATTCCATCCTTGGATAAGTATGCCATTTGGATAGTAATAATTTTACATAGCAGTGAAAGTTCTACCACCATACATCTTTTTGCCTCATATGCACATCGCTTGCATAAACATCACACAACTTTTACTTACATATGATGATATTTATGATCACCTCATTGCTTCCAAATTTTCAATAATATGCAAATGAGCTTAAAACTTTGACACTTTTCTAACAAAGAAATAAGCATATTCATATATCTTTTATCTCAAATCCTCAAATCCTCCATTGATCTGAGATATTTTTATCGATGTGATTTATTAAAGAATTGTATTAAATGAGCATAAAATGAAGTGCACCATAAAGAAGGAATAACTCAATAATGAAGAGACATATGCATCAGATCTGAACACAAAAAACTTGATAACGAAGTTCGTCTCTGGTGGACTACATCTCTGGGTCCTACTCTCAAATGAATAGGCCTTTTTATTAACTCGGCAAAATAATTTGTCTCATTTAGGGAGTCTCTTTCTTTATAACCTTGAATCTTAGAAGTGCTTCTCTATAGCAATGTGTCTCATTTAGAGAATCTCTTTCTTAAACTTCTTCGTAACTCCCCATCTCATCGTGATAGTGCTTTTTGTTACTTTCTTCTTCTTTTTGCTTTTTAAATTCTATTTCCCTTAAAACATTCTTTCACCTTCTACTTAACATTACATATCATATTCCTTATGTCAAATAAACCAACTTTAATCTACAACGAATATTAATATCTAATTAACTTGCATTAAATTTACAAAGTCCTTTTACCTTCGACTTAACATCTTTACCTATCCTTACAAAACATGAACCAACTTTAACATACCATGAATATTAATATCTAATTAATTTGCATGAAATTTTCACCTTCGACTTAACATCTTTACATATCATATTCCTTACTTACGCCACATGAACCAACTTTAATCAACAATGAATATTAATATCTAATTAATTTGCATCAAATTTTCAAAGTGTTGGTACGCAAATAAGAAAACAAGGAAATACTTAATCACTTGTACTTTACTTGGTGAGGTTTCTTCATGTTATTATCGTCTGTTAGAAAAACGAATTATTGATTCTACCCTTTTCCTTGGAAGATTTTTCATTATGGACTCCACTTTACAAAAATATAAATATGTTTGCACTAGGATAATCAATGTGTGGGGCACCTATAAAGAAAGACTTCTATGACATTATTCAAATATTAAAACATGGGGAGGCGAGGTAAGTCCACCTTGTGTGCCAAAGTCCTCAACCACATGTATAAAAAATAACTTAACGACCCTAACTTACCAAAATAAAGTTTTGCTTTTTATAACGTTGATGGTTGAAAAGTAGAGCATTGTTACACTTAAAGGGGTGCCATTTTTTAAGTTTTGCTTTTTAATATGTTGATGGTTGAAAAGAAAAACTTTGTTATAATTATGGTGGGTCATTTTTTAAGTTTTGTTTTTATAAAAGTTTTCATTCAAATAATAATTTTTTTTTAATGAACATGTTAGTTTAATTTAGGGGATTAGTTTAATTGGTTGTTGTTAGTGTTATTTGGTATTTAACTAATTTTGTGTTAGTAAGTGTTTGGTTTGGATCTCCTTAAATGAGATGCACTAATTTATATCGATGAATTTACAAAATATGATATCCACAAATATGGGGAAACATCACTTTAGTTTCTTGGGAGGGTTTTCCTTGAACAAAAATGATATGTTAACTCATGAAAAACAAACATATCACATAAATAAGAGAGGAGATTTTAAAGTTATAAAAACTGTTCAAAGACACCAAACACCACTTCTTCTTGTCTTAATTATTATCCTTGTTTATTACTTGCACACACAATCACACTACACGTTTCACAAAAAAGAAAAATGCTTAACAAGCATGTATCCAATAAAAACAATAACAATACTCTACATTTACTAACATAATGGTTGATTGGTTACAATGTGATTATGCTTGTTACTTGACTTTCCCACTCATTTCGTATAAAAAATAAAATATCTTTCATTTAAAAAAAACAAAACATAAACTTATATTCATTAAAAGGGGGTTGAGCCAAGGCATACAACAGATACAAACAAAAGTGTTAGTTCTGCTTCAAAATTGACAAATACAAACAAATACAAATACAAATACAACGAATACAAACAAAAGTGTTTTTCAATTTCAATCCTCTTAGTGTTACAAAGATGACAAATTCTTTCGACCCATGGCATTTTATGAATTTTCCAACACTCTCTTTGAATATGAAGCTTGTGGGAGTTTAGTCTTTTTTTTTTCTAAGTGAACTTTTTTTTTATTAATATAAGATGACAAAAATTACAAATTACAGGTGTTTTGTTGCTGGCCTGCCACTTGGGAAACCAACCTAGTAGTAGAACAATTACTTCATGGGTGGACTGCCTGGAATATATCAAAAAATAGGCTATTGTCATTTATATAGTTCCTATAAAAAAAAATTGTTCTCTCTATCTATAGTTTGTGGATTTTCATTATGGTTATTATAACTATACAAGCTATCAATATGTAAATAAAACATGACAAATTACTCATAGGTGGAGGGATCAACGTCGCAAGAAACCTAGGGATTAGTCTAACGCATGCTTTCCTCTATCGATTTCATCGTACCCTCTTCAAGAATTGTTGTACCCTTTGCGTTAAGATGCCATGAATTATAGGGCATTTGACTTTCACCATTAAATCCATAATTGATGGTGTGGTGACTACGGATGGTCGTCATCTTCATTGCCATGCCAGTGATAACCATATGAATTGTCCAGTGACAGAACCAGGTCCTTGAGACCAGATCTAAAAATGAATTACCATATTTATTGTGGGTTAAATAAGACATATTTCCCAGCTTGGTTCAGGTTCCCTCCTTTAATTTCGAATTAAATTTTGTCATGTTGGATGGTAAGTATAGAAGCATGCATCTCCTAGGGGTTAGTAACAGGGTGCCCCATGGAACCCACGAGCCCTGAAGGTCCTATCCTTCTTCCATCCGTCACCCGAATTGGGATATCTTCTAAATCAAAGTTAATCACCTCCTCGTAATATCTTAATTTTCTATTATCCTCTAATTCTTTATTACAACACAATTTTTCCTTAAATTTAAATGTCATAATATTTTTAATATTATCAATAATTTGCAAAATAATTTTTTACTTCATTCCTCAATGATTAAATTAAAATTTAATAATTTATAAAAAAGTTATATGAGAAAAGTGTTAGCCTTTAGGGGTTATTACCGCCTTTCCCTTTCCCTTTCCCTTTCATTTCCCTTTCCCTTTCCTTTTCCCTTTCATTTCCCTTTCCCTTTCCTTTTCCCTTTCCCATACCCTCAACACTCGTCATGAGTGTTGAGGGCATGGGAAAGGGAAAGGAAAAGGAAAAGGGAAAGGCGGTAATAACCCCTAAAGGCTAACACTTTTCTCATATGACAAAATAAATTTTTACTTCATTTCTCAATAATTAAATTAAAATTTAATAATTTATACTAAGTTAACTTAAATCATAAACGATTTTGATTTATTTTTTACACAATCTTAAAAAAAAAAAACCCACTTACTTTCTTGTTATTTATCTTATTTTGATATTAAATACTTATTTATAACTATAACTATTATTTATCTTATCTTATATATTAAATACTTATTTATAATTATAACCAAATAATTATAACCTTAATAGAAAAAAAAAACTCACTATTTTACTATTAATATTTTATAAATTGTTTTGAAAATTTACAACTTGAATTTTATTATATTCATTTTACAAGTTTAATAACAATTAAATATATTACGAACATTCTTAAAAATCTTTAGATTAATGTATACCACTCAAAATATTATTATAAAACTATAAAATTTAATTATCTTTTAAAATACACCGTCCAATACATACTCACCACCATAAATCACATCACACTAAAATGTGTCAAAAACAATATTAAAAAACTCTTAAAATTAAAAAAAATAAATCACTACATGCTAAATAGGAAATTATATATGTATATAATTATTGACTATGATCTTTGATAAGTGCACATGCTTCTAGTTCTGTCCCAACAAAGGAAAAGGGTAGGACAAACTATTTGATTCTAATGGTTTAGTCTAAGGTTTATTGTAATATAAAACATTATTATTATTAAATTATATAAAGTTTAGTTTTTTTTGGTTAGGCGGTGTTCATGAAGTACTGATCTTCTTAATAATAAAATGGTTGAGTAGTTTATATATATAATAATAAAATGGTTAAGTGTTGAATATATTTGTGTGTTCTTTTATTTTTTATTTTTTTTTCAACATGTTATATGGATGTATATGTATGTGAATACTATACAAGTTAACAAACAAGTTTACTGGTGGTCTTCATAAAATAGTTCATTGGTGCTCCATGATCAATGAGCACTAGAGGGGTAACAACACAAAAAATAACCTATTAAATATTAGTGTTTTCAATGGTCCGTAAAGGAACATCAAAGGATGTTTGTTTTCAAAAAAATGCATTAGGTTTCAATGTATGGTGTGTAATTTACTAGATACACAATACACGAGGCAACACATATATTAAAGTGCACTACTTCTAACATCAATGATTTTCATATAATATCAAATATATGTTATTATGTCATACAATGTATCTACTATTGTACAATGCATTGTACAATTAAAAAAAAGGTTCTTGTCCTAATTGGTGTGTCTATGTATCATAAGCATGTTCAAGCATTAAACAAAAGGTCTCATTGGTGCATTGATGTTAGCAATGCATCGTGACTATGTTAAAAGTAAAATATGTGTTACATTTTTCATTTTCACATTCACTTTCTCTACTAATTCATGGATGCATTTAGTTTAAATCATCCATGCTTGATTAGAGCTTTAGTAAGCACCACTATTCCTCATTTTTGTACTTTGTTTTTGTGACTATGACAAAGATATGTTTTTGGAATTTATTCTCAAAAATTCTAATTGCCTAATTTTTAATGGAACTTCATGAGCAATCTGTAATGTATCTAGGGAGGATAATATGGGGTACCTAGGGAAGTACCCATGAGGATAATGAATATAATGTGGCCATAATAATAGAATACATCCACTATATAAATAAAAGAAAATAATATAATAATAATGGGTAGTTGGTATACACCCCTAGGGGTATGAGAAAGTATACATACACATGAGTATCATTGTATTGGAGGTGTGTTGAATTAGCAAGCATGACTTGTGGAATGATTCCTTCCATATGGAGTGATTGGTGGTGTTACCCCTGTTAGCGTCAGAAGTCACTCCTGGATTGCAGCAGGAGTAAGCCTGAGGCCCATCAGTTTATGTCACTATTTCTTGATAGAGGGTGATGAATGGAAGTAAACTCGAAACAATATCGTTCTAACTCAGAAACTAGGCCAAGCATGCACAAGCAGATGAGGTCTTGGTTCAACTTCAGACAGTAAGTTGTAATAAGGGTGAGTAGGAGAAAGACTTCTGTGAGGAAATGTGAAGGGCTGCTGCAGGCATCGAGCTTCCAATAGCCTGTAGAATAAAACTTTGAACACAAGAACTTCTTATATTCAAAAGCAGAAACACTAAAAGAACATAACAACGTTATAATAAATCCTTTATCATAACACAGTCACGACGATTCATGTGAATCAATCAATCATGAACCCTTTCAGTATGAGATCGAAACAAGATGAAAAAGAGAGCTGCCTTACATTAAACAAGGAAATTTCATATACAGATACATAACCAGGAAAACCAGTGCTTCATTAAAACATTACAGTGGGGAGCTCTGCTCTACCATCCATCCTTTACAAAATATGAAAACTCAGTCTATACCCCCGGAGCAATTCGCCTCCTTGGCCCTAGGAGGGTAGCTAAGATACCTCATTTAAGGCTTGACCTGCGCATGATCTTCCTTCAGACTGTACACATAGCTTTTTGTCTGACATTGCTTCAGATGACATGGCTTTTGTAGGGAAACTATCCATCGGAGTACCAAAAACTGACTGCTTCTGACCCTTCCCATGCCTTCCATTTATGGGTTGAGCTGAGGTCTCAACCACCTGCTCAATATTCATTAACTGCTTCTTCCATGGAGGGTGGCTGAGACTGAATACATAGAGAGTGACCATGTGTCGGTTTTCTAAAGCTTGGAGGCCAGCCTTCATTTTTTCAGGTTTCACTCTCAACGTAACCACAAGGCCATGCAATTGTCTTCAAGGAGGCTTTTACATTTCATGTTTCGGGTTTTGGTGATTCCCGATGCAGTGGAGGAGCGACCCCTTGTCTTTCAAAGTCCCGGTAGCCGAAATGGCTCCTGGGGGGCTTTTACATTTCGCGTTTCGGCGATTCCCGATGCAGTGGAGGAGCAACCCCTTGTCTTTCAAAGTCCTGGTAGCTAAAATGCCGAAACGGCTCCTGGGGGGCTTTTACATTTCGCGTTTCGACGATTCCCGATGGAGTGGAGGAGCGACCCCTTGTCTTTCAAAGTCCCGGTAGCCGAAATGCCGAAATGACTCCTGGGGGGCTTTTACATTTCACGTTTTGGGTTTCGGCGATTCTCAATGCAGTGGAGGAGCGACCCCTTGTCTTTTGAAGTTCTGGTAGCCGAAATGCCGACCGAGCTTGATCAAACGCCATGTAGCTGAAATCGCGAACGAACATTTCGTGACTTTGGCCACAAGAGATGAGCCCATGCGCTAAAGCTCGTGCAACTTCGCGACTCAAGCTTACCCGATGACCACCGATCTGTTCCATCTATGGATCCTCGCCGTTGAAAACAAAATGCCCGCTCGCTTGATTTTAAGCCCGAAATGGACTCCTTATGTGTGATGCTCTTGGCGCTCATGACTGCGGCCTTTGAATAAACTGCATTTGATGGGTTTTTAAACCCCATTTCTACGCGTTTACACCAAGGGCCCGAAATTGGAGAGAAACACCCCCTTGCACGAATTGGCGCTAACAACCCCACCCTAAGACTTCTTCTCTCTATATTCTTGTGTTGTTCATGGTGAATGTTTTGGGTATCTTTGGAGTTTAAGAGTTTATTTATGAAGTTAAGGGATATATTCTCTCTTATATCCTTGAAGTTTTACTACAAGTGGAATCAAAACTCTTTCCTAGCACGAAGTGGAAGATTTTTTTTTTTTATAATATTTTTTCAAGATTTTTCATAGAAAAAAGAGGATGACAACATTCATGTTAATTTCTAAAACTTTATGTGCATAATTTGAAGAAACCAACCATAGATATGGGTTCCTCTTGAAAAAATACCCAATTTAAAAAACTTATCATTAAAAAAGGAGGTCGGGAAGTGAAGTTACTATTGATTTAAAATTAGCATTTTCTTAGGTTTTTTTTTTGCTGGTGATAATCATCAACTTCGTAGATTTGATATATTTTTATATAGTGCATAGATTTTAGTCAAACCAGTGCCAATTGGTCCAGAAAGGCCATGGCATTTCATAATTGTTGTCAGAATAGCCAATTCGAGAAGTATAGTAGAAGTTATGATCATTTTATCTTTTCGGCCTCAAACCCTAACTACATAAGAGCACTCCATTAGAAAGTAAGTGATTTTTCAAATCCTAGTTCTATTTTTTGGTTATAGAAAGCAAGATGTATTTTATAGGAAAAGTTGATGGTCCTAGTATTGAAGAATACATAAAAGAAATGGAGTTATTATGGGGAAATAGGTGGAGATTGTGGGTATGTATGAATTTAAAAGATGTTGTGTACATCTAGACTTAAATTCATTATAATGAGAAGAAGGATATTTCAAATGAAGAATATGAAAACGTATCTTTAGACATGTGGTCAAATGTTGTGAAGAAGGATAAGAAGAGCCCTAGGGATTCATTTTCACGTGACAACTTCATGTAGGTATTTAACAAGAAAAAGGTCATTTTTTCTATTAACCCTAGTTGCAAACATAATTTCATCAATGTTAACTTGGCTAAAAGATTACAGGTTCCCACAAATAATATTCAAAGCACATATGTTGAGGGTGAAAATGTTCAAGTTTTTAAATATTTGAATATTACCATGGATAAATATGTGTTGCATTCAGATTTTTATGCTATAAATATAGATGATGTGGATATTGTTTTGGGATATCCTTGGATGGACTCAATTGGTACAATTAATATTAATGTGCAAAAGAAGCTTTTGAAACCGTGATACAAGAAAAAAAATCACATTGTATGATATTTCACTTATTAAATGGGAAGGCCCCAAGGAGGTACATGAAGAAGTTCTTGCAAGGGAACTAATTGTAGTACCAAATGACACAAACAATATTACCAACTTAACGAGAACTTTGCCGAGTTCTCATTTTTTCAAGGGTCACATTTTTTACCCCGTTTTTAAAAATGGTGCTACCGATAGTACCCCCCCCCTCCCTTTTTAGGTGTTTTTTTGATATTTTAAATTTTCTAATCTGTAATGTTTCCACATTATTTTTTACGATGGTTAAAATTTACCCTCAAATAAAAAAACGATGCTACCAGTGGCACTACTTTTTTTTTGAGTTGAAATCAAAACTTAATTGGAACCATGCCTTCGACAACTGGTACCATCATCGATACACAACTAAAAATCTACTCCTAAATCATTGCTTTGATTTTATTTTTTTAA
>SNQJ01S0004423.1:7918-20039 GCA_010110895.2 Picea sitchensis | reverse complement strand
TTTTTAGAAAATAAAAAAACAATTTAGAGTTTTTGTTTTTAAAATGGGTGTTTTTTGGGAAATTTTGAATTTGTTTTATTTGTTTTTATTTTTTGTTTTTAGTTTACCTTTGTTTTTTGTTTTTTATTTTTTATTTTTTAAATTTGAGTTTTGAATATATTTTTCTAAATGTGTGTTTTTCTTCATATTTGCGAAGATTTTCTCCTTTCTATTTTTTTATTACTGTAAATTAAAAATAAAGATAAAAATAAAAATAAATTGTAAATACATTTTATAGTGACCATTTGGGGTTCAATTTTGGGTTGTTTATTTGCGTAGGGATCTGTTGTCAATGCCACAATTTCAATTAAGTTGCAAAGAGCTGTAATTTCAATGTTTATAAAAAAACATTTTGTTTTAGGTAACTTCACTTTTTGATTTATCTGTTAATTTTAATGTTTTTCTGAGCAACCACATGAGTTTTGAAGGCCATGTTTCAAAAATGTTGTCATTTTAACCCCGTTAGAAAAAGTGGTGCTACCAGTAGCACCACTTTTTTATTTGGGGGTTGATTTTCATGTTTTTAATGCAAAAATATGGGTCTTAAGGGCTAGAGTTCTCGTTTTGAGGTCACAGTTCTCGTTAAGTTGGTAATATTGTTCACATCAAATGAAGAGTTCAAATTTGAAGAAAATCCTAAATAAGCACTTGAATAAATGCCCCATGAAGGGCATAAAAAGGAAGAAGAAGTTAAGGAACCACATGTTGAAGAGTCAAAGAAAGAAAAAAACAATAGTTAAGGTTGTTGTATATTTCCACCCACACCACACAAAGAAACAATAGGTTTCAAGCCAAGGCTATGAGCGTTAGCAAGTGTACTATGGATCAACATGGAACCAAGAATACAACCAACATGGAGGCACATGGAGGACTAAAATCAATACATGGAAATATCAGAGTAGCATGACAAAGACATGGATCCCAAAGAGAAACCAAAATCAAGATCGAGGAGGAAAGGCCACAATTGGACCCCATGTCCACATTTCACTAGGATGGATGGATACTCATGCATGGTATTAGTTGACTACATTGCTCAGTAGGTCATATTTTTTTCAAGTTACACTACCTGGGGAAAACCCTCGAGTACTTCCCCTCACTTTGAGGTTAGTACCCAGTGTAAACCCTAGAATCTTTAGTGCAACTCAGTAGGTATATTATATGGTTTCTTTACATGTTTTGAGGATGAAACATGCTAAGGGGAGTGGAATGTAATGTACGTAAGGAGGTACCCATGGAGATAATTAATGTAATGTGGCCATAATAATGGAATAGGTCCACTATGTAATAAAAGGAAATAATATAATAATAAGGGGTAGTTGGCGTAAATCCCTAGGAATACTCATGAGAAAGTAGAAATACACATGAGTATCATTGTATTGGAGGTGTTTTGAGCTGTATTGGCTCATGTAGCAAGCATGGCTTGTGGAGTGTTTCTTTCCATAATGAGTGTTTGATGGAGTTACTCTACCTTAAGGGTTCTTCTCTCTATATTCTTGTGTTGTTCATGGTGAATGTTTTGGGTATATATGTAGTTTAAGGGTTTATTTATGAAGTTAAGGGCTATATTCTCTCTTATATATTTGAAGTTTTACTACAAAACCATTGTACCAAGTAATTTAGTTTTCTTTTTTTATTTACATATTATTTTACTGTCTTTTCTATCGTTTTATTGAATGTTTTTTTAGAGATAAAAACCTTTTTTTATTGTTCTCTCATATTTGTTTCTTCTATAAATTGGGTTTGTACATGGTAGTGTGTACGTTATTGACAAGCATTGTTCTATAATGTTGCATATGAGGAAAAACCACTTGCTTTGAACTATGCACAATTTCTATGTGATGAAATTGTATAGTGTAGGTGGTAGGTTGTGTCCCTGTGACTTTGTGAAACTACAACATGTCTCTAATAGATTGTCTACTATATATGTGGTGCTTGTCAATGTGATCGTTCCATATTAGTGAAGTTACTCTATATACACTATTAACATGGAAAGAGATATATGCATGCTTTAAACTTGGACCATACCATGTCGATGTGCTAATAATAGTTGCACGCACCAATTGATGCTCCAATAGTAGGTGGATGAACTATATAAAACTTGCAGCAGGCCATGGCCACTTACCTTTTTGCCTCTCTAGTGCATCGATGTTATTAAGGTGCATTGCAAACATGGAAAATGTCAATTTCATTGTCCCATGTCATTTATGTGCATAGATAACCATATTGCATTACACACATGTAAAGGCACACATCCACACGTCAACATAGACCATAATGTGCCAATAATCCAACAATAATGGCACACATCGTGTGGCACACCATACCTTTATGGCTACACCATTTGGTACAAATAGTAGATAGTTCCCACTTGCCTTTGTGCATCTATGTTAAGAGTGTGCACCATAAACTTGGCACATGTCAATGTCATGGTGCCAGGTTAGTACCCATATTTCAGTAAACATGTACAATGACATGCATGAACATCGTGGCACTTGAACCATAACATGCTAGTGCATCTTATCTCTACAATTTAACTAGATGATGCCAATGCTATGGTATTGTTAGATGGAATTATTGCTCCATTTCCTTTAAAATGGATAATGGAACATTTGTGCGCCATTGTTTGTTAAAATGATGATAGCATATTGGTGTGCCATTTCCTTTGAAAATCATGTTGGAGCATCAATGTTTTCTTTACATAACAATGTATAAGTTTATAGCAATGATAGTTTCTGATTAAATTAAATTTGCATGTCTGGATTCTAGTGACGTTTTATGTCAATCAACCTAATATTGAGAATTAGATGATGTTGCAAGCATGAGAGGCATAAGAGAGAGAATGAAAGAGATTCCAAATATTCATTATAGATGACATGCATTCTCTCCATAGGGATGTTGGCCTCCTAAAATATTATTAGGAGGCTACATACTTGAAGGTGAATAATAATTTCTTGAGATAGCTGATTATTTGTTGGGATTAGGGTTGGTAGGCCTTCGATGTTGGGGTAGATATTTGGTTTGTCCCAATAAAGGTTGATATACATTTTCTTATTGAATTATCTAGAATGGGATGTGATGCTCCTAGAATCCTCGAAATGCCTAATTGTACTCCCATGGATATGCATGTGACATATGTCCTTAAGCATATCAATCGTGTAGCCTCTGAAGTATTTGGATTGCATGTGATTGGGGGTAAGATTCACATTCATTATTTGAAGTGTCATGAAGTACACATTGTCAGTCTTATCCTTTGGGCCTCATCCATTATTATTAGTGATGGATACCATATAGGCCATTNTGTAGCCTCTGAAGTATTTGGATTGCATGTGATTGGGGGTAAGATTCACATTCATTATTTGAAGTGTCATGAAGTACACATTGTCAGTCTTATCCTTTGGGCCTCATCCATTATTATTAGTGATGGATACCATATAGGCCATTTGTTTCTTCATTACATTGAATGTCTCATTGAGCATATGATACTTTATAGGTGGAGTTCAATATTTTGAGGTGTTTTTGTTGTGCATTAGACTTAGCTTATTTTCTTGAGGTTCGAGAGTGTGAGATTCTCATACACATTAGATGTGTGTTGTTTATTTTTTAGAGGTTTCGTATCACTCAACCTACATTCACCCATCTCCCTTTCTATTCATTGACCATTGCATGTATCCACATTTTGTAGATTTTAACCTTGTACAATTAATTACTGCAAAAAGATTCTTAATAAAAATAGAAAATATACAATTGCACACACACACACACACATTACACATAGATTTTTACCCTGGAAACCCAAACGAGGAAAACCAACAATCTATTTAGAGCAACACCTCTAATATTCTTTATTCATCATCTTCTTCATTGTTTACAATACAATATACATATAGGATCTTGTGGCATCCAAACCCCTAATCCATTGACCTGGATTAGTAAACAACCATAATTCCTTAACCAAAATTAGAAAACCATCGAAGAAAACCATGTGTTGAAAAACCACAAAAAACAGATGCAAAAAACCACTAATTTTTTTTTGGGGCTCCCCCCTACTCCCCCTTGCTCCCATATTAGTGTACAATACATGGGACCAATTTTGCAAAGAATATAACACATACCCAACACATTTGGGGTTTGATGATGTCCAAAACTAGGCATTTAGTTGTACCATGTTCAGAAGTTGATCATACAATGATTTTAATGATATTTGTTCTATAGGAGCGTGATCTTGAACTTGTACCATATCCATATGTGGCCATGTATTAGCATGATGTCGAATAACTCCCATTTATGACTGATGATCTAGTTGACGAGATAGAAAATAGTTCTTCTCCACGTCCAATCACATGCATTTGATGAAAATAACTTTGTCTTTGGTCCAGAAGGACTTCTCAATTCAAAGGCAACTTCAAAATAATTCTTAACAACCAAAAAGAAAGAGTTCTTGGAACAACCATTGACCCTTAACTAATTGGTCAATGTTCTTATTTATAACATAAAATTCAACTGAAAATAACAACTAAGTGTAGTTTAAACAAAACAAAATTCGCCACGTGGCATCTTCTTCTAAAAGTTTCTTTAACAATCAACTCAGGATATCCCTTCGAAAGGGTGACTTTTCTCATACTCTGACCAACTGATAAACAACTCATCGCAAGTTTGTGCCCATGGAAATATGTGATGCTCCATCAGAGACGCGTAAATTCCTATGACCTCCACCACATGCGCTTGGTACTTCACTAGACCGGTGTTTAACTGTTGTAGCATAGTTCGATCTCTGATCGGATGTTCCATAAATCTTTGCACTTGTCCTGGCGTTGTGTCGGTCACCTTCACTATCTCTTTGACCCATAATAAACCTTGCTTGGTATGCGATTCGACTATGTCGCACAAGTCGATGAAGTTGTTGAGGTTGCCGAACTTGAGGAGTCTGATATCCTTCATCACCTGTTGATCTTTGGATTGAGTTTTTCTCGTATTTCTTAGCGAGGTTACAGAGCTGATTTTGCTCGATAGTCGAAGGGATATTTCCTGCCAATCATAATTAAACTCGTTTAGAAATTTCTTACAGAACAATACTCGACAAAATATATGAAAAAACGTAAGCGGGAAGAAAACAGACTGATTCATACCTATAGAGTTCGCTAAGTCTGGTTGTTTGATACTTACGTGTTCTCTGCAACCTTTCGGATTACCTACACCATTCCTGTTAGCATCGCCATTTTCTTTAGTTAGGGTGGGTTATATCCGCATTCCATAGAATGCTAGATTAGGTACGGAAAACATGAGAGTCAAAGTCACTCCAGTGGCTGGTTGGCCCTTGGGGTTGGGAAAGGATGTCAGAGCCGAACATGTGCCAAAAGTACGAGTAGGTTCCAAAAATATCATATACTGTCGTAAGGGGAGTCGTTAAATGCTTCAGGTCGAGGCAAGTTACTTAAATAGAAGTCACATCAACAATTTCATCAACCATCATTAGCTCATTATGGAGGCTGGGGAAATTGAGAGGAATCGAGATAATCGTACCACATACTCTGCTATTCCTATCGGTTGCATCTCACATGCCTCGGATCATACCGTCACGCGGATGTGACATAATAATTCTTTAAAAGATCATGTCTCAAGGTATTTAGTGTCCCCTGGCACGTTTCAGCTCGCTGCCCCGCTCTGTTATAAATTCTAGATGTTCTGTAAGTATTCTACTCACCAGCCGAGGTTGTACGCCATTGGTAACTCGTCTCCTGAGTTGACTTCGTCTAAATTATTTTCTTTGAGCCTTTGTCAAGTCATCCACACATAAGGTGGATACCCTGTCGCACCATGGGAACTCCTCAGAATAAAAGACAGGGCCTACGAGGCAGCCGAAGCGCTAGGCCTGAGCCACAAAATGCATGGGAATCATTCTTATTTGTAGCGGGTGTTCCCAAGGCTTCGAAGGGAGATTCCTACCTTCGCGTGGAGACGATGGTATCACCCCTTGCGGATGTCGAAGTGGAAGAAGTTACGTCGGAAGGACACAAGTTGGAATTCACGCTTCCTCAATAGTAGATACAGTGGAGGAGAGGAAGGCCCAGGAAGAATAAAGAAGTGGGAGGGGAAAGCCAAATCCCGGTTGAGTCACGCACACGATCGTCCGTCGAGGAATTCTTGATGCGTGGTATCTGGCTAGAGCTGGTTGAAACCATAAGTCGAGGAAGCGAGAGTCGAATGAGAAGGACAAAATCTTTGGGTTCTAACATTCGAGCACTTAGTCAGAAGCTAGAGTAGACACAACTCGCCATAGATGAAGTCTACCAGGAAAATAGAGAACTACGATGGAAGTTGGCGGAAAAGACCCTTGAGGCATCAACACCACAAGGTCATGAAGGGAACACAACCTGTCTCAAGAGGAACATGATACGATCATGCAACTGTGGAGGCACAAAGAGTGTCGCAAGAACGAAAGATGAAAACACCTCAGGGGACACGAAGTAGCCGGAAAGAAAGTCTGCATGCAGAAGAGGCATGATTGGCGAACTCTTTTTTGCATTCTCAGATGCGAGGTAAAACTTTGATAATTTTCCCTTCTGTAAGGAGAATTTTGTTTCTTAATGTAACCGGGTTGGTTGACTAAAAGGTGTACACAGTGTCTACTTTATGTAACCTGAGCTTGAAGACAATCTAATATATATAAAGTCTCAAAATTTTGATGAATGGGCTTTGGTTGTAGCGATTGAATGCATCCTTTCCTCTCTTGGTGTGCTTTTACTATGTTCTTTGTCTACATTTTCTTTGTAAGTTATCCCTGATTTTACACTTAGTGTTTCTTCAATTTTATTTGTTTCTTTCTTAATATCCTTCTACAAAAAACCTTTGACGCCGATTGATTTCATCGTACGGTACCGGCATGGCACCACTGAATTGGGATACAGGGTACCGATGACCGAGAAATTATCTTACAGGTAATGGTCGGGCACGGGGATTTTCTCAAGTCGAGCG
The DNA here is from genome assembly GCA_010110895.2 of Picea sitchensis. Classification (NCBI taxonomy): domain Eukaryota; kingdom Viridiplantae; phylum Streptophyta; class Pinopsida; order Pinales; family Pinaceae; genus Picea; species Picea sitchensis. The sequence continues at coordinate 13,028 of SNQJ01S0004423.1, read as the reverse complement.
CTTTAAGCTAAACTTGAGGACTGTTGATGCCGAAAAGGTATCGGAAATTGGCTTTCGGCAATAAACCTATCGCCTGTCCTCCTTGTAAGTGATCGTCCCCGAAAAATACTCGATACCGAAAACGTTTCGGAAGTCGGTGGTCAGTGATATCACTTCATTCTTCGTTAGTGCTTACTCTCTTAGTATTTTGCCGATGCCGAAGGGATCGATCATCGATGGTATTCTCAGTGATGCTTGTCGCAAAAGAAATCTCGCATGTATCGACGCCGACAAATATCGAGACTCGACAACTTTGGTTCTCTCTAGAGTTTTCTTTCACGCTTAATCCTTTCTGATGCTGAAGAGTATCAATTCTTTGTTGTATGACCGATGAGGGTTTCCCATTGGAATCTTGGGCTAGTTGAAGAGATGGAAGATAAAGTCCATTTGGGAGAATGGATTCTTGTTCGTAAACCATAAAGTATGGGGAATTTCCTATATCTTCCTTGGGTGTGACCTTATAGGCCCATAGAGCGTTATGGAGTATATTATGCCAATTCCTTTGGTTATCTGCAACCGTCTTTTTTAATAATCTCACTAGGTTCTTATTGGTTGATTCTGCCACCCCGTTTCCCCGTGGATAATAATTTGCAGAGTATCTAGTTATGATTCCTTTGTCTAGAGAAAACTTTGTCAATACAGTGGAAGAAAAATAAGCTACATTATCAAAAACTAGAACAGAAGGGACACCAAACCTTGTGATAAGTTGTTGTTCTATGAATTGGATCACCACATTCTCGTTTACATGAGTTAGATGGATGGCCTCTGCCTACTTCGTGAAATAATCGATGGCAGTAAGTATATACTTGTGTTGTTTCGAGGAACTGGGTGTAATTTCTCCTATGATATCCAACCCCCATTGCTCAAAAGGACTAGAGACAGTCACTAGTTGGAGTGATACTGCTACTATCTTCTCCCTCCCAGCGCTTATTTGACAAGTTTTATAGTTCCTAGTGTAGGTGTGATCATCTTTGAACAAGGTGGGCCAATAATAGCTAGCTCTCAGTATCTTATGAGAGGTGGTGTTTCCTGTGAAATGTCCACCGGCAGGGCCATCATGGAGCTCCTTCAGAACTTTGTCCACGTCTTCACGTTTGATACATCTTAAGAGTACCCCATCATAATTAATCTGAAAGAGTACCGAATTTATGAGGCGATATTGTGCAGACTTTAACCTGAGAGCTGTCCTTTCCCTAGGGTTGAGATTTTCTAGACAAGTCCCATGGTGTAGGAGATAAGTTAAATTATCATACCAAGACTCTGGCCTTGGGGTAATGTATGAAGCTTCACTACACCATAATGCGATTTCATTCTCCCATCCAAAATCTTCATTTACTTGGTCCTGGGCTTCAACTGTGAGTTTGCACAACCCTTTCCCTTTAACTAGTTTGGAAGGTTTTATATCTAGATCAAATTCTTGGACCACTGCCATTCAGTTCCCTCTTATTCCCCCCATCTCTTGTTGAGTAAACAAGGATCGGACCATAGGGTGAGGCACAATCACTTTGGTGTGGTTCTTGAGGATGTAAGACCTGAAGTGTTTTATTGCCTTATATACTGCATAGGCCTATTTATAAACAACAACATAATTTAGTTCGGCTCCCTGGAGATTAGTGCTCATGAACGAAACCAGAGCCTCGTTGTTGTAATCATCCTTCTGAGTCAATACTGCAGCTAACGACTGGTCGGAGGTGAAAGTATAGAGGAAGAAATCCCTATTGAAATCGGGATTTCATGACATGGGGGCCTGGGATATAATGGTTTTAATATTGCTGAAAGCATCCTTTCATTCATCATCCCACTTAAATTCGACATCTTTGCGAATCATCTTTTTTAAGGGTTTGATAGTTTCCGCGAAATCGGGAGTGAATTTCCTTACGAAATTGATTTGCTCGAAAAAATACTACATAGCTTTCTTGTTGTGAGGCAATGGGAGTTGAGCTATGGCCTTAATCCTTTCTAGGTCTATGCAAATGCCTACTTGATGTATAATGTGGCCTAGCATCTTACCTCCTCTATGCCAAAAATAGTTTTCTTAGGATTTAAGGATATACCATCTCTCCTACACCTTACGAAAATTTGAGTTAAGTGTTGGATGTGCTCTTCTCTGTTCTTCGAATACACAGTTACGTCGTCTAGATACACTACCACACACTTGTTTATTAGTCCTCGAAATGCTACATCCATGGCTCTTTATAAGGTCACCCCTATTTTGATTAACCCAAAAGGCATGCATTTATAAGCGAAGGTTCCCCACTTGGTTCAGAAGGTAGTTTTTAAACGATCTTCCTCTGAAACCAAGACTTGGTTATAACCTGAGAAACGGTCTAGTAGAGAGAAAATCACCGAGCTAGACACGGTCTGCAGGAGTTGCTCCATTGATGGGACTGGGTAATTATCCTTTTCTGAAGCTCTGTTGAGGTTCCTAAAATCTACGCATAAGCAAATTTCTCCAGACTTTTTCCTTACAGGAACCAGATTTGATACCCACGCAAAATGCCTAACTTGGAAGATGATCTTGGCATCTAAAATTTTCTTTAATTCCTAATACATGAGAGGTTCCAGGGATGGTTGATACTTTCAGAGCTTTTGTTGGAAAGGTTTCACCTCAGGTTTTAACGATATAGTGTGTTGAATGATACAGGTGTCATAAGTTTTCAGATCTCAGTAGGACCATGCAAAGACATCTTGATATTGTCTAAATAGTTTGAGATAAGCCTTTCTTTCCTCTTTAGTTATAGTCTTGCCGAGATTCACATTCTTTGGGTTTTCCGGGGTTCCAAGATTTATAGTTTCATGCAGGGGACATGAGCTACCGATCTTTTCATTTTTAGCCCCCCTAAATTGTTCTTTCAGGTCAAACAGATTTTCCAAATTAGCTATCCCTTTCGGGATGTTGTGAGATTTCGATCTGTCAATAGGTTTGCCTGTCTGAGGATCAGTTTCTGTTGATTTCTCCTGGAATACTTCATCATTGATATCCAAATATTTGAAATTGTCTTGGTTAGTTAGGAAGTTTATGATCTGTTCATCTCCTTCAAAGAATTTCCAATTAGAAATGTTGTTAGTCACTGATGGTTTGTAGAGTAGTTCCACAGTGAATCGGGAGGCTTCATAATCTTCTAGAGGTGACAACCTTGAAGAAGCTATGGCCAGGGAATCATCAAGGATATTCTTTTCTCTAGGGATCATGGTGATATTGAAAGCTTCAAAATGCTCTATTAACCTATGTACTTCCTGCTGATAATTCTTTAGGTGCGGGGAATTGCAATGTATATTATTCCTTACTTGTCTAACGATAATATTCGAGTCTCTGAAAACTTTCAACTCTTTGATGTTCAAGTATATGGCTTTATTTAACCCTTTTACTAGAGCTTCATACTCGACGGTGTTATTGGTGCATTCAAATTCTAGTCTACAGGACATGAAATGACGTTAAGATTTTGGATCAATGAGGATGCACCTTGCCCCTGATCCTTCCCGTGATTTAGATCCATCAAAGTATATGGTCCAAATTTTTGAACGACAATCACCCTTTTCCTCTTTATTATTACTTTCTTGCTCTCCTATCTTTTGTTCTGTAATCTCTAGCGTAGGGTCTTGACAGAAGAGGGTGTCTTCTGTCGGTATCAACGACTTCTCTTGAAAAAATATTTCAGAGTTTTGAGTGAGAGGTACATCGGATAAGAGAGGAGAAAATTTCACGAAGTGGGAATCACATGAATAATTTCCCAGCACAAGGAAGTCTGTGGATGAAGGTTTGTTCAAGGTTTCTAGATCAATGACCGTGTGTTTTAGGTATCTCTCCCTATCGATTCTAATCATATTCTTGTATCCCATCAGTGGTAGCCAAAGGTGTGCCCAATCTGTACTAAAATACCCATTTAACTTCTCAGACCAATCTCGACTTAGTAATAACCCATGGGCCTGTGGGATGTCTACTACAATGATGTCAATCACTTGCACAAACTTAGGATGTGTCACTATCTTGATCATTACATCTCTGAGTTCCCCCATGACTTTGACCTGGGTTCTGTCTATTTGTATCACATGTTTATCGCTCTTGAGAGGAACTACATTTAATTTTTTGCAAATAGACAAGGGCATAACGTTGGAAGAAGCTCCTGAATCTACTAAACAATTGTGGAGGTTCCTGTTGAAGACTTCAAATGTTAAGAGAAACGGTGGGACAAAAGGTTTTCCATTCTTATCTTCTGAGCAAGTATTCATAGTTGGTTTATTTACTAGATCTATGGAAGTTAGATTTCTTTGTTGTTCATTGCTTGTCATTGGGTTTTCTACTGATTTCAACGCTTGTAGTAGGAAATATTTTTGCTGAGGGATTCTGCATATGTCCATAACCGATATATTAGCCTTCAAATTCTTCAGATCTTCAACTACGTTGTACTCCAGTTTGGGTGATTCTCGTGTATGGATGCTAATAGGGTTATTATGGGGAGAAAAAGGTGCTTTCGAGTGATCGAGAGTTAACCTTTCCCCTGACGTTTGAGTGGTAGTAGGATCCTTTGAGGCAGGAGGACCTTTACTTCTAGTTTGCACAATTGATATCTTTGCGGGTGGTTCTTGAACCTAAAATAGGTCGTCGGAAGGCATAATTAGGTCAAGATCCCATATCAACATGGTTGTATCTTCTGGTGGGTCAATCTCTTCTTGGTCAACAACATTCATAACCAAACTGCTTGGTTGTTCAGTTAGGGAAACCTCGTCTAAAAACTGGTTGGCCATCAAATTCATGGCATGCACCAATTGGGGGCCGTCTCTTTCAGAGTGGTTTTCCTGGTGATAAGTACATAAAGAATCAGATGCGATGTTCCCCAGATCAATATTTAAGTTAGTTGGGGGAGGTTCAATGGCTTTGAACGACGGGTTCCTTTTAAAGAAAGGATTATAGGGCCTTTGGCCTTAGATTCCTTCCCTTGTGTTTCTCTTCATGTCTATGACATTGCCGACTAGCGTTTTAGGTATCACATCAAGTGGATCTTTGATTTCGATGATTGTGAAATATATTAAGTCTTCTACCGATTGCATGAAAACCTCGTCGAGATTACTA
>SNQJ01S0004422.1:110819-153182 GCA_010110895.2 Picea sitchensis | reverse complement strand
AGTGACAAAGTAGGTTTGCTCTCCTTGAATTGTTGGTAGGATAATGGCTATTCAAAATGCTTGTCTTTTAGCACTAGAACTAAATATATAGACGAATCTAACATAACATTGTTTTTTCTTAGTTCATATTATTGATCAAGGTGGAGGACACTAATATTTATTTCATAGTTGTAAATATATCTCTTCCCAAACGATTTTAGCTTTTGAAACTAGCTCACTATTTGAGATGGTGAACAATTCTAGTTTATATTATGGATAAAAAATGTATTGTTGTACTTTATTGCAAAATTTTATCTAGCCACAACAAAAGAACTAGAAGAGGAGTGCACTAAAAAAGAAAGAATGATAAGAGACATAACAAATTTTTGAGGCAAACCCAAACTTTAAACCCCCATGTATGGAGGAAGCGTGAACCTTGAAGAATTGATTGACTAGATAGGGAGATGGATAAATTATTTGAGTGTTGAATAGATTGAGGACATAAAAAAGGTAATATTTACATGTACAAAATTGAAGAGTCATGCATCTTTGTGGTGGAATAAGTTGCAATTGGATATAAAAATTAAGGGTAGTGAAAAGATCATAAGATGGGATAAAATGACATTGATAGGTAAACTTTTGCATGTTGATTTCTCTCTAAATTTATTGAGAAGATTGCAAAATTTGAAGCAGATGGGGATGTTATTAAATGAGTATGCCTAATAATTTTATATGTCATTCATTAGTTCAAGAGGAAGTGAATAAATCCCTAAATTTATTGCAAGTATGTAAATGGTCTTTGTTTTTCTATTCAATATGAATTTAATGCGTTGGATATTCATTTAGTGGTAGAGGTTTATCGATTAGACTTAAGTATTGAGGAGAATTTGGCTTGAAAGTATCATAATTGAAGAAGAAAAGAGTAAGTAGATAGAAAATTATAGTTAAGAGAGAAGAGAGGTGAATATGAAACCAATGCCATCATAGTAAATCATATTGTTAGAAGAACATATAATGATGATAGAGGGAAAGGATCAATGAGAGGTAGAAGTACATGTGGAAGATTTGAAGAAATGTGTTTTAGATGTGGAGGGGATGGACATAGAGCATATGAGTATCCAAAATCACATAATGAGGTAAGAAGACAAGAGGCCAGAACATATGTTGATGAAGAATTGTAATTAATAGTAGAAGAAGACATTACTAAAGTGCAATCAAAGCATGGAGAAAACTCAACATTGAGAAGAGTATTATTCCATCTAGAGAAGGATATTGCAAAATAGCTAGACTAGAGGAGGAGTATCTTTAAGATTAAATTCACATTAAATGAAAAGTAAAACGTATCTTTTAATTTGATTGTAGATGGTGGTAGAAATCAAATCTTGTTTCTCCTAAAGTAGTACATAAGTTGAATTTGAAGTGTACACAACACCCAAATTTATACAAAGTATGTTTGAAAAACTTTGATAATTATTATAAATACAAAGAAATGAGCAAACTTTGAAATTCTATGTACATTCCATTTGTACGACTATTATTACATTGTGAAAAGTGATTGCCATGTTATGTCCAATGCTCTCCCACTTGGAAATCACATTGAACAAGTGTAAATTCCAAGCATGTCTCTACACAAGACAAACTTCACTCCATTGATTTCCTTATTAGTTCTTATGTTGCATTACCTTTGATCTACACTCTATCAATTTCATTACACCTACTTCCTCTATTTCCTTCACAATGTGTTAATCCACATCAATATGCTTATGCTTAGAACTATAATTTGGATTCTTAGTCATTACAATGGTACTTTTGATATCACATTTGATTTCTAAACTAGCCTATTTGATTGCAAGATTGTTTCATAATCTCAATGACCGAAATGCATCTTTGATAACTTTTGTTGCAACAACATATCATGCCTTTGAACTACAAGAGGAAATGATGGTTTGTGTCTTACTCATCAACCTCACTACTCATTGGAACAAATAAAATACATGTGCACTTGTGGACATTTTCTTGTCCACATCTCCAACCCAATCTTCATCAACAAACCCATGTAAGTCAAAACTATCATCACCTTGATCTTGATGACTAAGGCATAGACGTTGGTTCCTTATACATACCCTAATATTATTTTAACAATCGTCCAATGTTCCTTTCTTGGATCAAACATAAATATTCTCCCTATTCGCACTATATAAGGTGGAATTCATTCCCACATGACCTTAAGAGGGTTCATCCTCATTTTCATAGAAAGATCCTAGGTACCATGGTAAGGGTGACACTAAACAATTTGTGGCATATGATTTGAAGTAGGATTGTAGAGATTAGTAGTAGTTAATTAGTAAGAGAAGAAGTAGCAGTAGCTACATCATCATTTTTGTTTTCACAAGGGCGTGAAAAAGATTAAGTTGGGAGGTGATGACAGGCCTCCCAATTGTAGTATCATGAGGCCCATTTTTATGATATTTTGATCATCTTTGTAATCTACGAGACCTCTATTGACCATTATTAATATAATTATGTTGGGTTTTGTGTAATTTATTGATTATGAAATGATTTGGATGATTGAGTGGGTGTTGTATCCTATTTTAGATATGCTTTTGATGATTTCATGCATGCCTAAGGCTCCACTAAGATATGGTTCAAGAAGGTTGAAGATCAAGGATTCCCTTCACCAACATTGCATGAGAGAAAAGGGGCATTATGTCCCCTCGTCAACCTCCAAGGATTTACAATCCTACAATCATCCAAGGCACCTAATCCAACGCCATATCCATTTAAATCACTAAATGGGAGAGGATAACCTAGAAAAAAATTTGATCCCTAGAACATAACTCCCTAATTATAGGGATCCTGACAACATGAGCCCTTCAATAAATGATTAATTGAAGGGTTGATTGATGTAATCCTTTTGAATAAATAGGAGCAATTGTAAAAGGTATTATTCATTTTGGATAATTAGGAACTCTTATTGAGTTGAGGAATTGAGAATATGCATAATGAGGTGAACGAAGGCATCTTTCCCCAATAAAGTGAGACTCTATAACTAGAACTAGAGCATACTCTTTATGGATATAAACCTATATGTCATTCTTACCATTTTTTAGCATCATTCAAGGGCCAATCTCTTATATTTTCAATCGAAAAGGGAATTTTATCCTTCTTAGGGTTGTAGGTGCACCCTAATGCATTTCTGGGTATGAAAGTGCCCATGCCCCACCTGCACACCCCCATTCTATTATTATGTGATATTTTTTAAATTATTATTGCTAATGTTTTCTTATTTGTTTCAAATCTCTAATGTTCATTATCCATGTTCAATCGACTGAAGGTACAACCAAGTAGGTACCTGTAAGATATTTATTCCTCGAGTGAGGGAAGCTCAAGACAAACAAATGGAAATGTGATTGCATCTAGTAGATTTGATATGCGAACAACGACTAGAGGTGAAAAGGTCAGAAGAAAATTTCATAGATGCATGGAATTTTTTTTAGCCAAAGGAGGATCATGCTCTTATGATGATGAGAGTATAGGAGACATAGAGGTGCCACTCAGGTATAAGCATCTAGTGAACAAATGGTACCTAAGGAACTGCCTCGGTTGGACACTGAATTCATTGTCAACAATAGGACGTATCACATTGCACCATCCTCCCTGCATGGCCTGATGCTATTTTCCATGGATGAAGTAATTGTAAAATAAAATATAGTAACTGAATTGATAGACTATGTCGAACCATGTTACGATTATAGCGATTGAATGCGGTTGGTATGGTACATGCGAAGTATGCAGAGATATGCACTTGCCATAAATTATATACAACTAATAAACAATGATAAAAATAAGGGAAGGGGTATCTATATTGATGGAAGGCCCAAAGATTTCGGCAATATTGTAGGGTTTATAAACAACACACGATCCAGGACAACAAACATGCAACCAAATTGCATTTATGAGGGACGCAAAGGGCACTGGGTAGTCGTGTGTGCAATAAAAAAGATAATTCCCGGGGAAGAGTTATTAGTGGATTACCATTTGAATCGAATAGATACATTGACTAACAGTGTGGGGGTACTTATGCAACACCTCTCAAAGAAACCTCTACTTATTGCATTGTATATTTTTTTTTATCTTTAACATGTAAACGATTAACAATTTCTATTTACAATTAATGTGAATTTTATTACTTGTTTATATAATTTTATTTGAGTGGCAAACAATTTTTTTTATCTTTAACAATTTTTTAAATATTTCGGGGTTCTAATTATATTATAATGTGGCAGGATGATTGTGGAAAAGGCCCAGCCGCAAAACATGTAAATGATTAAAAATTATGACTTACATTATACGTGAATTTTATTATTTGTTTATATAATTTTATTTGTGTGGTGATCGATTATTTTATTTGTTTGTATAACTGAAATAAAATTTATTTTGTTGAAATATGTAGTCTACGATCCATGATGTTCATGATTCGGCCGACGAGGAGGACTTGTATTCATCCCCTGACCTAATGGTAATGTTAGATAAGAATATCATTAAAGCGAACAAGGCACTTGCTCGCTTGTTATACCTTGAAGATCAAACTCTCTAGGTAAAACAAAGGATCAAACTGGTTATGACACAACTTATGACATATAAGGTAATAACTGTAATTTAANAAAAAAAAAAAAAAACATTTTCTTTCTTATATAGAGTTATTTGGAGCCGACGTTGGTAGTAGTGGCACTGCACAAATGCCACAGATTCTAGATACGAGCCCTCATATACCTTCCAGAATATTTAATTCTCTGACTTCCACACCTTTAGATGGGAGCCATGACACACACCCCTAGGTAGCCACACAACCATGCTCTGGAGGTGGTGACATAGATGAGCTTGATGATGTGAATTATACGGTTGCATTTCCTGGAGAGAGATGTGTTACCAGCACGGGGACCCTTCCTTGTACATTTATGGTCAACGAGGAAGGACTTCCCCAATAAATAAAATAAGACTCACAACTACTTTTTAATATTTTAATTATTTCATGTTGTCTATCTCAAACATATAACATCTATATTATTATTTTTAAATTATTGATCATATATTTTTCATGTAGGAACAACCATTTTTATAGGAACTTGGAGACCAAAACATTGCAAATTTTTGGGCCAACCATACACACAAGGTGGAATTCCCAAAATTCCAACCTCAAAAAAGAACTTATGGATTATCTTGAAGGCCTCTTCAGAGTAGACACCTTGAATAAAAAAGCAACCACCTCCTTAGTTGGTCAACATTTGAAATCTACGCGAGATGTGTATAGGGTTCACTTACAAAACAACCCTAGGTATGAGCGTCCTCCCGTGGTTACAGAGAGGGAGTGGAAGGCACTCATTGAGTATGCAAAGGAAAAAAATGAGAAAAGAAGGAAAAACACCAACCGATACCCCAAGGTAAATTACATTTTGAATTCAATACCTTTAATTTTCTTTAGATCTAAATAAAAGTTTGGTATATAACATACTTGAAACTTTTGATGATAGGTTGATTGAAACTTCGAAGGTAACGAAATAAATGATTTCCTAACATGGCCAACACAAGCTAGGCCAGGGAGGCTACATGAAGTTACAATCATGAATTGTAGGCATCCAAACATCTTAACAATATTATTTGTATCGCCTTCCAACTTTGAGGTAATTGTAGCCAATAACATTAAAAATACACAAGGCGACAACTTCGGAACCAAAACCATGGAGGAAGACCTCCAGATTGGTTATAGGTACGAATATCAAGCTTTCGTTGAACATAGGAAAAGCATGGGGAAGACCCCTAGATCTAGTTTGCTGGATAAGGTAAATAAAAATCAATCTACATTAATCTTTCATTACTTAAAAAATACATTCATGTTTGATATCGTGCATAAATTTAATGTGTTACATTTTTTTAGTCAGGGGAGCAACATTATCAATGAGCCCATTCGTACTGAATATTAGTGCATTGATAGTGCAACATCGCCACAACATGGTGCCCCTGAGAAGCCCCATTCTAGTGGGATGCAGCCCAACGATGCTCCTACGACTGAGGCCCATGAAGGTAATATGGTCAGATATTAATCATATACTTAATAATTTCATAATTATAAATTGTGTACTTATATATATTTTTTTACTTATGCATTTACGATTGTGTCCTTATAACTTTTGTGGTTTCAATGGAAGAGGATGACATACTTCAAGATCCTTCACATGAAGAGGAGTATAGGCCGACAACAATTCCAATGGTGTCGACTAGTGCACCAGGTAAATAATTACAATGTAGAGGTTTTTTGTAATATTACTGAACTACTTCAATGATATTTATAAATTGGCCATATAAATTTAATATTTTTTTGTTTTTGTAGGGGATTCCCACTTACAACGGCTTGCACGCCATCAGTACAAGACCAAGTGTTCTCTCATACGTGAGAGGAGTCATGTAAAATCAACGTCTGAAGAGCCCCCAGAAAATGAAGACGTGGATGTTGATGATTTACTTAAGAACTAGAAAGCACATAATAAGAGGCCTAAAAACAAATGATGATGTATAATATTATTATAAGACAGATCGATGTACATATAGCTAGTATAGTTGGAACATTTTTTGGATGATAAACCTCATATTAAAAAAACATTTTTTATGACATATGCCTTTGAATGAGTTCTTGCATACTTTTTGTTGCATTGCCTTTGAATGAGTTATTGCATACTTTCTTGTACTTATGTTAGTAAAATATGAAATATAGATGGTTAGTAAAATATAAATAGAGAGATAAAACAAATCCAATTATATTAATTTGTATTACTTATGTTCAAAGCAAAAGGAAATCAAACAACTTTGTACTTCTTTATCTTAGCTTTCTTGCTTAGCTTTACAAACACTTTTTTTTTTTTATCAATTTTGAACATTTTTAATGCATAGTTTCTATTAGAATATAGATTGGGTATTGAGGAATTGAGAGTGATGTGAGAGGTGCAGGGAGAGGGCCCATAGGATCATCCACCTTCACATGGTTGGCCCTATTCAATATAGAATAATTTATTAGAGTTGTTAAATCTTGAAGCAAACCTCCCTTGATCCAACGAAGCAACATCATAGTCAATGTTGACTTCATTGTTGCTCCTTGAAATTGAGGGAGGTTTGCTCCAAGTTTAGATGGCTCCAATAAATTATCCTCGAAACCAAGAGGAGCTTATTCAAGAGTTTATTTAGTTATACACCTATCATGTTTTTAGTTTGTTCTAATCGAGTAAATCCATGTTTGAATCTAGGATGATGAGGGGTGTTGGTCCTAAAGTCTGCTTGATTGCTAAAGGACAGAGTTAGGCCACCTCAAGTTTGGAATGGTTGTTTTTTTGATGATTTGTTTTTGTTGGTCAGTTGGAGGGTTGGTTTACCAAGACAAGAACATAGTTGGGTTGGAAAAATTATATGGGGGAGGATCTACCTTGGCTGGTGGCACACAAATGACAAACAAGTGAGATAATAGAGGTAAAAAACAAAGGGAAACAACAAACAACTCAATGAATTATCAACTGCCTGAATTTTAAGTCTTAAAATATCATTTCAAGGAATTAAACATGTATAAAAAACACAATTACTCCCACATGTTGCAATAAAAATAGATCTTCATCAAAGCATTAGTTGTTTTTACAAGTTGCATATCAATAAAGATGAGTTATACAATAGCTGAAAGGAAATGAAATATACTTTGCACAAATAAAAAACTCTATACAAGATAAGATAAAAAAAAACACATGTAATTTTGGACAAAACACACTGTCATCAGGAGTATATTCACCAGGTAGAGAACTTTAATCCATGCATAGAACAGGTTCAACTAGTCCGATGTATTGATATTCTTCCCAATAAAACCGAACCCTCAAAACATACAAAAACTACATATTTATCAAAATTGTAGAGGCTCTCATCCATCTGGAACTGAGGCTTAACTCTACACTATCAGTTGTAAAATAAATTATTGACTAAACTAAAATACTGTTGGTGTATAGTAATGTATACTTCGAACTTGAATTAATAAAAAAAAAGTGGTTCATATCACACACAAATGACCACTTATTATGCCTTAACTTAAATAGTCTTGAACATTAAACAACTAAAAACTGCTACTAGCAATAAAACTGGATTGATGCATATGCTGGAGTGAACTGAACTCTGACACAAACTGACTATGAGTGACATAACTGAGTTCTGTATCGAGCATTGATACCCATGCACATTGTTGGAGGAAAACTGGGAGATAAATGGATGTGTTGGTAGCTTCTTCAAGTATTCCTTCAAATTATCTCCTTTAGAAAGCAACACGTGTTTTGGTGCTTCGTATGGAGACTTTGATATTTATTCTACAGTCTGGAGTACAATTTCTCCAATTCCTGGTTATGGTGTTGGAAGGTGTGGACTTCAAGCTTCAATTTATATACTTGTTTGTTGTCATTGAACCTCTCTGTTTTGACCTCAACCTGCATCTTCTTCATTTATTGCTCTGTGCTAGAATTGTTGTGGTCAGCCAGTGCTCTGCTTCTAGTTCTCATATTATGACTGTGTATAACTTCAAGCTCTTTCCCTTTAGTGGACCCTTGTACTCCCACAATGTCAGCTTTAACTTCTGGTTTATTGTCTTGTAAAATGTGGCAAGGATCCCCTATATGTGGCAAGGTGCCAATATAATCTTGCTCAGGATCAAATCCATAATCCTATATTCTCTGTTGATTAGAGTCTGAAGGATGCTCCTTTTTAACTGTCACAAATGGTGTTTTTGCAGCCTCATTCTGGCTAGACTTTGATTTCTCTCTTTTCACTGTCATAACCTTTAACACATTGACTGCCATTTCCTCCATGCTGTCAAATTCGGGACTGTCATCATCCTTGATCAGAATTGGCTGGGGGTCCTTTAGTGATGGTTTGAACAGAGCCTTGGAGTTCATCCTCAACTGATTCATAATTCTAGTCTTTCTGTTTGGTTTGCTTGGAAATTCAGTGTTTTTCTCACCCTTCCTTTTCCTATCCTGTCTGGTTGCAGGGGATGTTTTAGGTGAAGCTTTTGCAGGAACAACTGTCTCTTCAATTATTTCCTTGCTGCGAGAACTAGGTCCAATTTTCCCTCTCATACAAGTCACATGTTTATTAGGTTGCTGCTAGATGGGGGTTTTCCGATCTTCCTCTGAGTGGCTAGATGACAAAGACCTCTGTGGTGTCTCTAGTGTAGGTGGGTGAAAGATGACATCTTTGACACTCTTGTTTTCTTTCCCCTTTCTCGTATATGACCTCAATTGCATGCAGGGAGAATCCTCCATGGGGGTTTCAACATTTTTGCTTTCAAAGGCATATTTCTTGTTTTAGGGCCTTTCCCTTTTCCCACTGTGGGTTGAACATGCTTCGTTGAGCCCCCAGGATCTGAAGAAATCCTAACCTCTTTACTTGCATCACCTTCTTTTTGTGAATCGGGGACTTGCTTTTGTTCTTTCAATCCCACAGACTTCAAGAAATAGTCCCGAGGCATTTCAAGTTCCTCCAGAGCGAAAGTTACCAACAATTTAATCAAGACCTAATGGTACATGCTTTTGTGAGCAGATTCAAGATGACCTTGAACCCTCTTGGCCATTTTGGTTAAAATCTTAATCAGGTAGTATGATAAATTAAGCTCTTTGTCTCCACTTAGATGCATAAGGAAATGAAGGTGATAACAATAAATAATGCTAAATCAACCTTCACCTGTGATATATCTCTGCACTGCTGTTAGGGCTCTTTTCCAGTTGTCCTTTATCCACGCCATGGGGATCCCTTGGCTCCATTAGGGGTCTTGGTGCTCGGGAACCAAGGAATTGTTGCAGAGATTGGGAGGCAACTTGCCTTTCTTTAACCATCTTTCCCCGTAGACAGGGAGAGCGCAAGCTGTTCCAATGAAATGTTCTGTGACATGAATCCAAGTATCCCCAAGCATGGTCTGGAAGCCATCAAATTTCTGCACGAAGAGCATAGCCAAGCCTGTGTGGTCTCTTTGAAATGCACATAGGAAATCATACCGCTCAGCCTTTATGAAAATGCCTTTAATTTTGGGTATGGCTTCGAACAATTCCAGGCCTTGTGGCTTAGTCCGGTTCAATTGCCATCGTTATCGAGATGGAACCATGGTGGGAAGAGTAGCTCTTATGTCGAGAATGCAGTGAATGTGGATTTCTTCATATCGAAACCGATCCATGTGTGTTGTTTAACCCTCAATTCAATCTATAATGACCATGATGAACTGGTAAAGTTCTCATGATCATAACTAGTGTTGTGTAATGATGAAACTGAGTGTAATCTGGTGTGGAAGCGTTGGCCTATGATCGCGCATGTATGCAGGCACCATTCAAACGGTTTAAATATTTAAAATAACATATTAAATAATAAACTGATTTCAAAAATTAACACGCCAATCCTCATTTGCAAGAATAGCTTGATTCTTGCAATCAACTCTGTTTTGCATATAAAAATCTGTTATACCTGCCGCGAGCTCAACCTATGACAAATTTGATGACAAGTATTTCAAACCAAATCAATGACATGTAATTATCCCTCAATAAAACAAAAAGATTATGCAAAAATGAATCAATTAAGAGAGGTAATGATAAAACTGAGTCATTTAGAAATGGCNCAACATTAACCGACAGAAAATGAATGATTTGTAATGAAGGTATAGGGAAATGAGAGAGGAGGGGCAAGGGTGCAGAATTAGGTCTCAACATTCACTCCAACTAGGGACAACACCCCCCTGTGGGGTGCTGAGAACAACAGATCAATGCCTTTGAACTCAATAACTTGCTCCCACCTTCCTTTTCTTATCTCTGTTTCTTTCTGCCAGCCATGTATCTCTGTCACTGTCTCTCATCCATGCATCTCTGAAACTCAAAACTGAAGCTACACCCTAGTGCCTTTGTTGGGATATGGAGTCGTTATTCACACACAACTAACTAATGAAATGCAACGGAAAAAAGGAAAGCAACTATGGTACAAGAGGGACCTTCCCTAAGCCTTTCAAGCAAAATAGCGTTTCAGGAAGTGCCAATTTACTGGGCCTCCAAAAATCTCAGTATCATCTAGATTGTGCAAAAAAAATGTATTATTGTCCAGAACCTCAACCACCTTAAAAGGACGAAACCAAAGGTTATCGAACTTGCCATGCTTAGGCTTCTCATCCCTTCTGGCATCCCACCTCAAGACCAGGTCACCTTCTTGAAAGATCTCCTTCTTGGTTTTCTTGTCAAACACTCATTTGATCTTGCTTTGGTATGCCTTAGTTATCTAATTCAATGCTTCTCTCTTTCGTTGAACCTCTATAATCTAAAAGATTATCCTTTGGATTCCATTTGGCTCCTCAATTTATTCCTGTAAAATTTTTAGAATTGGTAGACCGAGTTGAGTAGGGAAGACAACATCTATCCCATCGACTAGATGAAAATATGAGGTTCCCAAAGATCTCTTGGTGTTGATCGCATCAGTCCACAAGGCATACTTAAGTTTAGATTCCCATGATTTCTTGTTTTCAGTCAACAATTTCTTGATGATTATGATGAGAGTCTTGTTTGATGACTCGACCAACCCATTCCCCCGAGGGTAGTAGGGCGTGGAATGTGTTAAGGCAATGTTATGGATACCACAAAAGTAAATCATGGCTTTGGACTTGAATTCCTGGGCATTGTTTGTTATAAGATTTCTAGGGTAGCCGAATCTGGAAAAGATATCGGTTTCAAAGAAATTCATGATCATCTTGTCAGTAGCATTCCTGGTGGGTACAACCTCGATCCATTTGGTAAAGTAGTCAGTGGCAGTGAGAATCCACTTGTGCTGCCCACTGGAGGGTGGATTTATCTCACCTATGAAATCTAATCCCCATTGCTGAAAGGGGCCATTGGTAGTGATAGGTTTTAGGGGCAGTGAGAGTAATTTTTGTTTGCCTGCAAACTTCCGACATTCATTGCATGCCCTTAATGTGGTAAATACATAAGAGAAAAGGGTGGGCCGGTAGTACCCTGCCCTTATGATCTTAAGGGCTATAGCTTTCCAATGTTGGTGTCCTCCATAAACTCCCCTGTGCATATCTGTTTTGACTTGTTTATATTCATTTTCATCAAGACATTTTAATAGGATGCCAACAAGATCCCTCCAATAGAGGTTCTGATTTAAAATGCAGAATTTTATAGATTTTAATTTGAGAGACTCGACTCTTGTCTTTTTCAAATCTGGTGGACATTCTAGATGCTGCAGAAAGTAAATAACATCTCTGTACCAAGGTGAAGAGGAGTAATTTTCAAATACCTGCATGCTGTCTTGTCCAGACTGTATCATGGGTGCATCCGATTGGGTGAAGGTCTTATGCAATTCCAACACCTTACAGTTTGATTATGATAACAACTTGGAAAGTCCCCGTCCCTTAATTAGCTTGGTGGGATTTATATGCAGGTCATACTCCAACAATTTGATGATCCATTTCCCTCTCTTACCTTCACTGTCTGGCTGGACCATAATCTCTGACACTGTTGCTAGGAATAGGTTGTTATGCTAGACTATAACACATACACCCTGAAGGCCTTCAAAGCTTTGACCAACATATAGGCCTGTTTTTCTAATATGTCATACTTTACCTTAGCATATCGGAGGGATTTGATGAAAAAGGCTATGGATTGTTCATGCCCTTCTTCATTTTTTGGCAGCAGTACTGCAACAATGGTTTCCTCGGAGACAAAAGAGAAGATAAAGAACTCTTTGGCACAGTCAGGGCTAACCAATACAAGGGCTTCAACCAAAGCTTGTTTGATCCTTTGGAATGTTGATTTTTCCTCCAGGGACCACTTAATAACAACATCTTTCTTAAACATGTTGGTGATAGGCCTTATGATTTCGACAAAGTTTGGCACAAAATGCCTTAAAAATTTTATTCTGCCTATAAAAGACTGAATAGTCTTCTTATTTATGGGAATTTCAATTTCCTGAATGGCTTCAACTCTATTAGGGTCTATTTTTATTCCTCCTGCTGATATGATGTGGCCTAAGAGCTTACCTTCTGGCATAACAAAGTGGGACTTCCTGGGATTTAGAGAGATCCCATACCTTATGCATTTTCGGAAAATCTGCTCAAGGTGTTGTAAATTTTCATCATCTGATTTGGAGAAAATGGTGATGTCATCCAAATATATGACCATAAATTTGTCTTTTCCCCCATGAAGGTGATGTCCATGGCCCTTTGAAAGGTGACCCCTACGTTCATCAATCCAAAGGGCATTTTGTCGTACATGAATGTTCCCCATGGGGTGGTGGATGTTGTTTTTTCTTTGTCTTCTTCACTCACTGCTATCTAGTTATAAACAAAGCACCCATCCAACAAATAAATCTTGTGCGCACCCACTACCCTTTGCAAAATATGGTCCATCTTGGGAAGGGGGTAGTTGTCCTTTAGAGAACACTTGTTGAGATTTTAGAAATCAAGACACAAGCGTATTTCCCCACTCTTTTTCCTCACAGGCACCAAGTTGGCCACCCAATCCGAGTACCTCAAGGGCACAATAATTCTGGCATCAAGCATTCGTTTCAGCTCTTTTTCAATTATGGACATCAACATTGGATTAAATTGCCTAATCTTTTTTCTGAATGGCTTAGAACCAACCTTCAGAGGGATCTTGTGCTGGATGATGTTAGTGTCAAATGTCTTCAAATATTCATACGACCATGCAAAAATATCAACAAATTTTTTCATGAGGTTGACATACCTATCCCTTTGTTCTGGAGATAATGCCTTGGACAATTTGACAATTTTGGGATTTTCAACAGTCCCAATGTTGCATCCCATTACTTCCTCTTCTTGACTTTTGATGGCAGCTTCTCTCGATACATTATAACTATCAAATAACCTTTCCAGTGGCACTAGAACCATGGGGAAATGGTTTGTTTTAAGTTCCATAATGTTGTGGCGAACCATTTTGTTCAACAACTGAGATGTTTGCTAATTTTTTGATTCATCATCTTCACCCTCCTGATCTATTGAGATACTGGAGAATTATTCAGTGGTCTGCATAAATCTTTGTAGCTCCAAGTCATCACTAAAGACTTTCCAGTGCTTTATGTTGTCTGGTATGGCTGTCCTATGTTTGAATTCCACCTGATACTTAATATTTGGACCAATGGGAGGTCTGAAAGTAATGACAACTAAGGCCAAATAATCTGCCTTCTAACTTGCCTCTCTGGGAATGAAGGAGATGTTAAATGCTAGAAAGAAATTGTCAACTAGGCCCCACACCTGTATTACTTAAGCCTCTATTGCTTAGCATGATAGATGTTTTTGACTTGATTGATGATTAACTCAGAATCACCAAAAATTGCCAAACTGTCAATGGCCATGTCTTTGGTAGCCCTCAATCCAAACACCATAGCTTCATACTCAAATATATTGTTAGTAGTCTCAAATTCCAACTTATAAGAGAGCGTTATTACCTCATATGTAGGGAAAATGAGGACTATACCAGCCCTAGCAACTTCGTTTGATGAAGATCCATTTAAATACATCTTACATACTTCGTTTTGTTGATCTGTCAATGATTAATTTTTTCATTTACTGACAGTAATTTTTGGTTCATCATCATTTAGATGAAAAATAGATGAGCTGATCTCATCCTCAACAACATAAACTGGATGGTTGCTTGGATTCTGATGGTCACTGACGATATATGCCAATCTGACCTCCCTGTATAGCCTCCTATGTTCTCCTCTGAAAACAGGGATGGTGGCATATGTGAGGTCCATTTGTAATGATCCCCCAACCTTCTTGGCCCATGTCCCAGACAAAAGCATACCGAACTTGGGAGGAATTTTAGCCACAACGATGTCCATCACTACACTCTTCATGGGTAACTATGCCAAAGAAACCACCAGAACTTTTATTAATCCGAAACATTTGAATTTTTTGGAGTCAAAGGAGTAAAGGTCTTGGTAGGGCTTGGTGATCTCCAGACCTAGTTCTTCCATAACAACTTTAGGCATGACATTGTGTGAGGCACTTGAGTCCATGAGACAATTATGTAGGATCTTGTCATGGAAATTTAAAGATATGTACAAAGGTGGAGAAGCATCAGAGCCATCCTCAATGTGTGGGCCCACAGTGATGGCTGGGTTTTCATCCTGCAGACTGATTACATTAGAAGTTACAATAGAAGTAGGTGGCTGCAAAACCTTCATAATAGATTTTTTGAAAGGCTCATTTTTCAACAATTCTAACAGAGGTACAAGGATCTTGATCTTGCTCAACTCATGCTCTAGGCTGAAAGATGCTTGTGGCCTATCAACTTCCTTTACTTCAGGAACATCAGGTTTAGATGGAGGGAGTTGGTGAAATTTAGTCAATGCACCCTTGATTGGGTTTGGCTTGGGAGAAACCTCTGCCTTTTTGTTTTGATCGGAGGTGGTGGCTTTGGGAGTGCCTGTTCTAGGCCTCAAATCATATTTCCTTTGGGGTTGGCCTTGAATAACTCCCTCTTCCCCTATCTCAATATCAAATTGTTTTGATAGTTGTGCTACCTCATGATTGATACAAAAAGGATCCAGAGAAGGCTAAGAACAACTCAGAACACTCATAATGGCTTCAACAGACAACAAAAGGGAAAAAATTCAAAGTTCCATAAACTCAATTAAAATGGCATGATCACGAAGAGCGCGTCACAAGATTTCTAACGGCACAAGCGACTCGTCAAACGGAGTTACGAATCAAAAGATATAAGCAGTCAAAGTTTTGGTCAACCTAGCCTAGTCAACAAGGATGCGTCAGCATCTGTACTACTAACGTCAGTATCAATACGGATGACGTCAGCATCTGTACAACCTATGTGGAAAGCGTAGAGGGTGACACATGTCACGATGATGTCAACATGCCACATGGCAACAATAGAGGTTGCCACGTGTCACTCAAATTTGGACTTTTTAGGGCACCATGTGGACCAGTAAAAAAGTGCCATGTGGCACCACCCAAAAGGTGCCATGTGTCTCGATGTGACGTCAGCATATAGGTGGGAAAATTAGTGGATTCCACATGGCCCAATAGGAGGGCACCATGTGGCACCCTTGAAATGCACAAGGAGGCTCCATGACCGAATTTAAAAAAAAAAATATATATAACTAGAACTCTGCCAAATATGGTAGAAGTTCCACTATATATGGCATATCCGCTATATATAGCCTCCTCCAAAACCATCCACCATATATAGTAATGGTTCCGCCATTTTAGTGGCACTTGCAAAACCGCCCGCCATATTTAGAAAAACTGCCAAACAGTACGCCAAATAAAGCGGAGTCCACGTGATTCGATCCTGGGACCTCTGCTAACCAAAGTTCTAAACTTAGCCTCCACAACCAATGTGCCAAACCACTTCTTAATTGCATAACTGCCACAATTTTTTTATAAGAAGGGGCCTCTGGTTAGGGTTCGAAAGAGAGCACGAGAGACAGATCAAGCACGTCTGTATGGTACGGATTTGGGCACAGTTTTTGAGACAGATTTTGGCATGGATTTCAAGATAGTCTAGTCATTAATTTCAAGAGCATTGGCATGCAAACTGAGGCGAGATTTTTCTTAGGCCCAAAAAGTGCCAGACTCGGATCGAGGCGCGAAGACAGTCATATTTAGGTAAAATGACGCCACAAATGCAGTGGTGGTGTTTTTTTTCTGATCTGAGTAAAGCTTATGTAGCTTAACTCTAGAATGAGGTATACTTATGTATTTTTCCCAATTATTTTGTGGAGTTAATAAAAAGAACTACCCATTTGAGAGTAGGACCCAAAGACGTAGTCCACCAGGGACGAACTAGATAATTGGATCCGACAGTTTGAAGTATATTGCCGTGTTCAACATATTGATGAAGAGGAATTTAAAGTGCAACTGACTTATCTTCGGTTGGAAGGCACCGCTCTTGTATGGTGGGAGAGCAAGCTACATGACATAAGTAAGTGTGGTAATCTTCTTTCCTCATGGTCAGAATTTAAATTAGAGATAAGGAAGCAGTTCTATCCATTAGGGTATTTACATAAAGCAATGATGGAATGACAAACTTTAAGGCAGAGTAAAGGTCATACTGTACAAAGTTTCACAGAAGAATTTAGGAAGAAAGCTCTTGCATTGAATATTCCTTTGGATTATTATGAAACTTTAATGAATCATATTGGCGCACTTCACAGTTATATTCGTCATAATTTTCTCTTGTTTAACCCCACTAGTCTTGACGAAGTTTGTGTGCAAGCCACTCACCTTGAGAACATGGGGAAACATGTTCAAGAAGATCCCATGAAGAAACCTTCCAATTTCCCACAAAAGACTTTCAAGAAGTTTAAAAGGAAGGTCAAGAAGACTGCTACAGTAACGAGAGAAGGAGGAAAACCATCTTGCACTCATTTAAAGAGGAGCGGTCACGATGAAGAATACTATTCGAAACTACATCCGGAAAATAAACCAAAATAGTTCGGTGGAAAGGGGAAGACAAAGACTGTTGCTACAATGCAACAAGATCTTGGTTCCAAATCAGGAGATGGAGGAAAGATCACAGTGGCTGGAGTACAAGGTAAAGATTCTCTTCATGCTAGTTCAAGTTCCAATGATGAATCTCATATTGATGAATGAAAGAGGAATGTGTTATTTCATATAGGAGTTGTATCTAAACATACTAAGATAGATACATTATTTGATCCGGGTTCCCAAGTAAACTTAATATCTAAAGCACTTGTTAAGAAGATGGGTGTTGTAACAAAACCACATCCAAAGACTTATCCTCTTGGTTGGGTATGTGACAAAGCAAAACTTAATGTCACCAAACAATGTAGGGTCAGATTTGCTATTGGTTCAAAGTTGATTGATGAAGTGGATTTGGATGTTGTACCGCTTGATATATGTGGCATAGTGTTGGGAAGTCCTTATCTTTATGATAGAAAAACATTCTTCTTTCGTCATGAGAAAAAATACCACCTTACCAAAGGGGGAGTGGAATATATTGTTAGAGCTGACAACATGAGGGTAAATACAACACTTGTTAGTGCAGGGCAAATGAAAAGACTCATAACCACTAATAAGAGATATGTACTCATGGTCGTCAAAGAGAAATATGTCGGGATATCCAACACTTTCCAAGAGTGTGATCCATATAAAGAGAAATATGTCGGATATCCAAATACCTCTCTAAGAGTGTGTGATCCATATCATAAAAATAAATTATTTGATATTGTTTCTAAGTATGATGATATTTTTTAGGAACCATATGGATTACCTCCTAAGAGGGAAATCCAACATGAGATACATCTTCAACATGATTCTCCTCTTCCTAATGTGGGCATGTACATGATGTCAGTTGTGGAGATGAAAAAGATCAAGAAGCAAGTACAAGGCTTATTGGATCAAGGGGTCATCAGGCCCAGTTCATCTCCTTGTGGTTCTCTGATTGTGATGGTGCCAAAGAAAGATGGCACATGGCGAATGTGTGTCGATTATCAGGCTTTGAATAAAATCACGGTGAAAAATTGATACCCTCTTCCTCGCATAGATGATTTACTTGATCAATTGAAGAATGTTGTTTATTTCACTAAGTTGTATTTGTGCAATGGATATCATCAAATCGGGGTCATAGAACAAGATGCATGGAAAATTGCCTTTAAAACCAAACATGGATTTTTTGAGTGGTTAGTTATGCCATTTGGGCTTTGCAATGCTCTGACAACTTTCATGCGTGTGATGAATGATGTATTCAGGCCTTTCCTGAATGAATTTGTGATTGTATATTTAGATGACATTGTTGTTTTTAGAAAGACTTGGGATGAACATGTAAGGCATGTAAAGCAGGTATTGGATACTTTGCAAAGGGAAAAGATGTATGTGAAAATGTCAAAATGTGAATTTGGCAAGATTGCACTTGTTTACTTAGGTCATATCGTGGGAGGAGGACAATTGAAGATTGATCCTTCCAAAATTGAAGTAATTGTAAATTGGCTTGAGCCAAAAAGTGTGACCGAAGTTCAAAGTTGCTTGGGTGCAGTCCAGTATTGGAGGATATTGATTCCCAACTTCTCCTTTATAGCAGCTCCTTTGCATGCCTTAACCAGTGTGAATAACACTTTTCAGTGGGAAGGAAAGCAACAAAAAACTTTCAACAATTTGAAGGAGAAGATCGGTACCACACCAGTATTAGCACTGTCGAATATTCAACAACCGTTCGAGATCGAGACCGATGCCATCATATATGCCATGGGTGCAATATTGATGCAATATCGTAAGCCTATCTGTTACCACTCTGATACTTTTAACCAAGTTTTTGTTAACTATCCTACATATGATAAAGAGTTGTATGCATTAGTTCAAAGCGTAAAGAAATGGAAGCACCACTTGTTAGGGAAGGAAACAATTATACATGCAGATCACCAACCCTTACAGTATCTTCAAGCACAAACCAAATTGCAACATTCTCAGCACTACAGATGGATGGGTTTTCTAAAACAATTTCGTTTGGTAATAAAGTAAAAGAAGGGTACAAGTAACAAGGTTGCCGATATGCTTTCTAGACCTTCTATTATTTTGAAGAATACTTATTTATCTCATGATAACTATGTAGAACAATATGCCATCGATGAGGATTTTAAAGAAGTATATGAGAAGCTAACCCATGGTGCATAGGTAGAGAACTATTGTCTACAGGGAAAATTACTCTATCATCTTGGGAAGTTATGTATTCCTACAAGTGAACGAGTCCATGTGATACGAGAAGCTCATACTTCTCTTGTGTCTGGGAATTTTGGGGTAGGAAAAACTATGGCTCATTTGTAGAGGTTTTGTTATTGGCCTCAAATGAAAGAAATTGTAACTAAATATGTAAAGGGGTGTGTGATGTGTTCTACTTGTAAGCCCACTAGTATAAAATTGGGGATATACTCACCACTCCCTGTTCCATCCCATCTATGGGAAAGCATTTCCATGGATTTTTTAGGGGGTTTACCAATGACCAAAGGGGGCCATGATTATTTGTTTGTTGTAGTGGATAGGTTCATCAAGATGTGTATCTTGATGCCATGTAAAAAGTAGATCATTGATGAGCATAATGCTAATATTTTTTTTCAGTATGTTTGGGTTCACTTTGGGTTACCCATGTCCATTGTCTCGGATCTAGATACTAGATTCCTTAGGGATTTTTGGACTAGCTTGTGGAGAATGATGGACACCAAATTGAAAAGGAGCACTGCTTTTCATCCACAGGCCGACGGAAAGAGAGAGGTGGTAAACAAAACAATGGTACTTTTGCTTCGAGGCTACTGCAGTAAGCATCCTAAGTTATGGGATGAATATATACCCTATGTACAATATTCTTATAGCCGAGCTTTACATTCATCCACTCAGAGTTCACCTTTTGAGACATGTTTTGGGTACCTACCAAAGGTTCCTCTGGACTTGATGTATGGGAGAGATGCTAATGTGAATGAAGAAAAAACAAAGGACATAGCCCGCAAGTTCATCTAGAGGATTCAATAGATACATCAGGCAGTCAGGGAACAATTGGAGAAGAGTCAAACACAATATAAAGCTCGGCATGACAAGTAGAGGGTTGATCATCAGTTCTAGGTTGGAGACCGGGTATGGCTTCACATCATCAAGGAACGATTGAAGGGTGAAGGCAAGAAACTCAAGCCCATCCGATATGGACCCTTCACTATCTTGGAGAAAAGTGGCACTAATGCTTTTCATTTAAATCTTCCACCTTATATGCAGATTTACTCCGTTGTGAACATAAAGAACTTGAAAATTTTTGAGCTTCCCATGATCATGGATCAAGATGAGGAAGTTTCAATACCTTCAGTTGATGAGTTTACACCTGAGTACTTGGATGAGTTATAGGAAGATATCATCCTGGACAGAAGGATGAGAACTTCATGCAAGGGTGATGTTGATTATCTTCGAGTAGGCTTAAAGGGCACACATCCAAGCAAGGCAAAGTGGATTGAGAAGGACAAAGTGAGGGGACTCTTACCTCACTTACTGGTTGATTAATGAAGGCTTTTGGTGGTCCAAAAATCTCTCAGTGGGAAGGCGTGATCCAAAAAGGATCCAGAGAAGGCTAAGAACAACTCAGAACGCTCAGAATGGCTTCAGTAGATAACAAAAGGGAAAAAATTCAAAGTTCCCAAAACTCAGTTAAAATGGCATGATCACGAAGAGCTCGTCGCAAGCTTTCTAACAGTGCAAATGACTCGTCAAATGGAGTTACGGATCAAAAGATATAAGTGGTCAAAGTTTTGGTCAACCTAGCTCAGTCAACAAGGATGAGTCAACATCCGTACTGCTAACGTCAACATCAATATGGATGACGTCAGCGTCCATACAGCCTATGTGGAAAGCATAGAGGGTGAGACTTTTCGTGATGACGTTAGCATGACGTCATCATGCCACATGGAAACACTAGAGGCTGCCGCATGTCACTCAAATTTGGCCTTTTTAGGGTGCCATGTGGACCAGTAAAAAAGTGCCACATGGTACACCCAGGTGATGCCATGTGGCACCACTCAGAAGGCACCACATGTCCCGAGGTGATGAGGAGGTGATGTCAGCATACAAGTGGGTAAATCAACGGATGCCACGTGGCACCTCCGAAATGCACAAGGAGGCTCCGTGACCAAATTTAAAAAAATATATATATAAACAAAACTCCACCAAATATGGCGGCAATTCTGCTATATATGGCATATACGCTATATATAGCCTCCTCCAAAACCATCCGCCAGATGTAGTAACGGTTCCGTCATTTTAGGGGAACTTGCCAAACCGCCCGCCATATTTAGCAAAAACTACCAAACAATACACAAAATAAAGCGGAGTCCACGGGATTCGATCCTGGGACCTCCGCTAACCAAAGTTCTAAACTTAGCCTCCACAACCAATGCACCAAACCACTTCTTAATTGCATAACTGCGACAATTTTGTATAATAAGGGGCCTCCGGTTATGGTTCAAAAGAGAGCACGAGAGGTAGACCAAGCGCGTCCATACGGTACAGATTTGGGCACAGTTTTTGAGATAGATTTTGGCATGGATTTTGAGACAGTCTAGTCATTAATTGCAGGAGCAGTGACACGCAAACCGAGGTGATATTTTTCTTAGGCCCAAAAAGTGCCAGACTCAGATCGAGGGGTGGAGACAATCATTTTTAGGTAAAACGACACAACGAACGCAGTGGTGGTATTAGTTTTCTGATCTGAGCAAAGCTTATGTAGATTAACTCCAGAATGAGGTATACTTATGTATTTTTCCCAATTCTTTTGTGGAGTTAATAAAAAGACCTACCCATTTGAGAGTAGGACCCAGATTCATAGTCCACCAGGAACGAACTCCGTTATCAAGTTCTTTGTGTTCATATTGCATGATTATGTCTCTTTCCTTTTGAGATTTTCCTTATTTATGGTGTACTCTAGTTTATGCCGATTTAATACAATTCTTTAATAAGTCACCTAACGAAAATATCCCAGATCAATAATATTGTTGCATTAAGTGACTGGTGTAAAAATATGTTTCATTGAAAAGTACAACAACATCACTATCTACATCCATTTCCTCAATATGATTTTTTTTGAAAGGAGGTACTACTCTTTGATCATCAAGATTCCTCCTCTCTCTCTTCATTATTTGACGGACATCATTCGACCTCCTAAACTGGTTTGGATTTCTATTCCCAGCCCCTTGAAAAGCTCTGTTTGGTTGCTTGGATTCCCATTTCATCTTAGTTATTTCAGATGTCAAATCCTTCAAAGTTTTGGTCATTTCATCAATTTTAGGATCATATGTGGTTGGGTTAGAGGAGGCAGGGGAATCCTCTCATTATTTCTTGTTGTCTTTATTAGATCTATTCTTTAACCTGCTTGATGCTAAGATGTTGGACTTAACCTCAATGGCTGCTTCTTGCATGGATAGAAAGGTGGTGGCTCTTCTGTCCCTCAACAAAAGGGAGAAATATGCATCAAATTCATTGGCACAAGTGATGTTGGCAGAGGCTTCGGTTGGTTTGATCTCATCTAGGATCCTACCATACATCTTATTGAATATCTTGGTGAAGTCTGAAACAGACTCACCATTCTTTCTCTTAAGGGCCCCAAACTCAGTGATGTAATACATATAATCTCTTCTATCTCCCCATTGCTTTATGAAAGCTTCATATAGTGCATCAATATCTATAAAGGAGGTTGGAGGGAGATCCTGAAGCCTCCCTTGATCCAACGAAGCAACATCATAGTCAATGTTGACTTCGTTGTTGCTCCTTCAAATCGAGGGAGGTTTGCTCCAAGTTTAGACAGCTCCAATAAATTGTTCTCCAAACCAAGAGGAGCTTATTCAAGAGTTCTATTCAATTATACACCTATCGTGTTTTTAGTTTGTTCTAATCGAGTAAATCCATGTTTGAATCTAGGATGATGAGGGGTGTTGGTCCTAAAGTATGCACCTGATTGATAAAGGACAGAGTTAGGCCACCTCAAGTTTGGAATGGTTGTTTTTTTGATCATTTGTTTTTGTTGGTCAGTTGGAGGGTTAGTTTACCAAGACAAGAACATAGTTGGGTTGGAAAAATGATATGGGGGAGGATCCACCTTGTATGGTGGCACACAAATGACAGACAAGTGAGATAATAGAGGTAAAAAACAAAGGGAAACAACAAACAATTCAATGAATTATCAACTGCCTGAAGTTTAAGTCTTAAAATATCATTTCAAGGAATTAAACATGTATCGAAAACACAATTACTGCCACATGTTGCAATAAAAATAGATCTTCATCAAAGCATTAGTTGTTTTTACAAGTTGCATATCAATAAAGATGAGTTATACAATAGCTGAAAGGAAATGAAATGTACTTTGCACAAATAAAAAACTATATTCAAGATAAGATAAAAAAAACACATGTAAATTTGGACAAAACACATTGTCATCATGAGTATACTCACCAAGTAGAGAACTTTAATCCATACATAGAACAGGTTCAATCAATCCGATGTATTGATATTCTTCCCAATAAAACCGAACCCTCAAAACATACAAAAACTACATATTTATCAAAATTGTAGAGGCTCTCATCCATCTGGAACTGAGGCTTAACTCTACACTATCAATTGTAAAATAAATTATTGACTAAACTAAAATACTGCTGGTGTATAGTAATGTATACTTTGAACTTGACTTAATAAAAAATAAGTGGTTCATATCACACACAAATGACCACTTATTATGCCATAACTTAAACAATCTTGAACATTAAACAACTAAAAGCTACTACTAGCAATAAAAATGGATTGATGCATATGCTGGAGTGAACTGAACTCTGACAGAAACTAACTAGGAGTGACATAACTGAGTTCTATATCGAGCACTGGTACCCATGCACGTTGTTGGAGGCCAACTGGGAGATAAATGGATGTGTTGGGAGCTTCTTCAAGTACTCCTTCAAATTATATCCTTTAGAAAGAAACAAGTGTTCTGGTGCTTCTTCTGGAGTCTTTGATATTTATTCTATAGTTTGGAGTATTGTTTCTCCAATTCCTGGTTATGGTGTTGCAAGGTGTGGACTTGGAGCTTCAATTTATATACTTGTTTGTTGTCATCGACCCTCTCTATTTTGACCTCAACCTGCATCTTCTTCATTTATTGCTATGTGCTAGAATTGTTGTGGTCAGCTAGTGCTCTGCTTCTAGTTCTCATATTACGACTGTGTATAACTTCATGCTCTTTCCCTTTAGTGGACCCTTGTACTCCCACAATGTCATCTTTAACTTCTTGTTTATTGTCTTGTAAACTGTGGCAAGGATCCCCTGCATGTGGCGAGGTACTAATATAATATTGCTCTGGATCAAATCCATAATCCTGTATTCTCTGCTGATTGGAGTCTGAAGGATGCTCCTTTTTAACTTCACAAATGGTGTTTTTCCAGCCTCATTCTTGCTAGACTTTGATTTCTCTCTTTTCACTGTCATAACCTTTAACACATTGACTGTCGTTTCCTCCATGTTAGAAAATTCGGGACTGTCATCATCCTCGTTCATAATTGCCTGGGGGTCCTTTAGTGATGGTTTGAACAGAGCCTTGGAGTTTAGCCTCAACTGATTCACAATTCTAGTCTTTCTGTTTGGTTTGCTTGGAAATTCAGTGTTTTGCTCACCCTTCCTTTTCCTATCCTGTCTAGCTGCAGGGGATGTTTTAGGTGAAGCTTTTGCAGGAACAACCTTCTCTTCAATTATTTCCTTGCTGCACGAACCAGGTCCAATTTTCCCTCTCATATGAGTCACATGTTTATTAGGTTCCTGCTCGATGGGGGTTTTCTGGTCTTCCTCTGAGTGGCTAGATGACAAAGACCTCTGTTGTGTCTCCAATGCAGGTGGGTGCAAGCTGGAAGCTTTGACACTCTTGTTTTCTTTCCCGTTTCTCGTAGACGAACTCAATCGCATGCAGGGAGAATCCTCCATGGGGGTTTCAACATTTTTGCTTTCAAAGGAGTATTTCTTGTTTTAAGGCCTTTTCCATTTTCTCACTATGGGTTGAACATGCTTCGTTGAGCCCCCAGGCTCTGAAGAAACCCTAACCTCCTTACTTGCATCACCTTCTTTTTGTGAATCGGGGACTTGATATATTCTTTCAATCCCACAGACTTCAAGAAATAGTCCCTAGGCATTTCAAGTTCCTCCAGAGTGAAAGTTACCAAAAATTTAATCAAGCCCTGATGGTACATTCTTCTGTGAGAAGATTCAAGATGAACTTGAACCCTCTTGGCCATTTTGGTTAGAATATTAATCAGGTAGTATGATAAATTAATCTCTTTGTCTCCACTTAGATGCATAAGGAAATGAAGGTGATAACAATGAACAATGCTAAATCAACCTTCACCTATGATATATCTCCGCACCACTGTTAGGGATATTTTCCAGTCATCCTTTATCCATGCCACGTGGATCCCTTGGCTCCAATAGGGGTCTTGGTGCTCAGGAACCAAGGACTTGTTGCAGAGATTGGGAGACAACTTGCCTTTCTTTAACCATCTTTCCCCGTAGACAGGGAGAGCGCAAGCTGCTCCAATGAAATGTTCTGTGACATGATTCCAAGTATCCCCAAGCATGGTCTGGAAACCATCAAATTTCTGCGCGAAGAGCAAAGCCAAGCCTGTGTGGTGGGTTTGAAATGCACACAGGAAATTATACCACTCAGGCTTTACGAAAATGTCTTTTATTTTGGGCATGGCTTTGAACAATTCCAGGCCTTGTGGCTCGGTCTGGTTTAGTTTCCATCGTTCTCGAGGTGGAGCCATGGTGGGAAGAGTATCTCTTATGTCGACAGTGAATTGAATGTAGATTTCTTCATATTGAAACCGATCCATGTGTGTTGTTTAACCCTCAATTCAATCTATAATGGCCATGATGAATTGGTAAAGTTCTCACGATTGTAACTAGTGTTGTGTAATGATGAAACTGAGTGTAATCTGGTGTGGAAGCATTGGTCTATGATCACACATGTATGTAGGCACCATTCAAACAGTTGAAATATTTAAAGTAACATATTAAATAATAATCTGATTTCAAAAATTAACAAGCCAATCCTCGTTTGAAAGAATAGTTTGATTCTTGCAATCAACTATGTTCTGCATATAAAACTCTTTTATACCTGCCGCAAGCTCAACCTATGACAACTTTGATGAGAAGTATTTCAAACCAAATCAATGACATGCAATTATCCCTCAGTAAAAGAAAAAGATTATGCAAAAACGAATCAATTAAGAGAGGTAATGATAAAACTGAGTCATTTAGAAATGGGGGAGGGGGGGACCAACATTAACCAACAAAAAATGAATGATTTTTAATGAAGGTATAGGGAAATAAGAGAGGAAGGGTAGGGGTGTGGACTTAGGTCTCAACATTCACTCCAACTGGGGACAACACCCCCCTATGGGATGCTGAGAACAACAAATCAATGCCTTTGAACTGAATAACTTGCTCGCACCTTCCTTTTGTTACCTCTGTTTCTTTCTGCCCGCCATGTATCTCTGTCATTGTCTCTCATCCATGCATATCTGAAACTCAAAACTGAAGCTACACCCTAGTGCCTTTGTTGGGATATGGAGTCTTTATTCACACACAACTAACTAATGTGTACATGAAATCATACCACTCAGCCTTTACGAAAATGTCTTTAATTTTGGGTATGGATTTGAACAATTCCAGGCCTTGTGGCTCAGTCCGGTTCATTTTCCATTGTTCTCGAGGTGGAACCATGGCGGGTAGAGTAGCTATGATTTTGACAGTGCAGTGAACACATATTTCTTCACATTGAAACTAATACATGTGTGTTGTTTAACCCTCAATTCAAGTTGTAGTGGCCATGATGAACTCGTACAGTTCTCACGATCATAACTGGTGCCATGTAATGATGAAACTAAGTGTAATTTGGTGTGGAAGTGTTGGTCTATGATTGTGCACATATGCAGGCGCCATTCAAACGGTTGAAATATTTAAAATAACACATTAAATAATAAACTGATTTAAAAAATTAGCACGCCAATCCTCGTTTTCAAGAATAACATGATTCTTGCAATCAACTCTGTTCTGCATATAAAAATCTGTTATACCTACCACGAGCTCAACCTATGAAAATTTTGATGACAAGTATTTCAAACCAAATTAATGACATGCAATTATCCCTCAAGAGAACAAAAAGATAGTGCAAAAACGAATCAATTAAGAGAGGTAATGATAAAACTTAGTCATTTATAAATGGGGGAGGGGGGGGGAACCAACATTAACCAACATAAAATGAATGATTTTTAATGAAGGTACAAGGAAATGAAAGAGGAGGGGCAGGGGTGTAGACTTAGGTCTCGACAAGGGGATAGTAAAAAAAACAAGTCTTATAAGGTGCTTGGAAGCACTGTCAAGGTATGTTCTGACATTCTCATAAAAATGGATCTTAGAGTAAACAATGCTACTAATATGAGTTTTATTCATTTTATGGATATTTATGGAGGTTGATTTACTTGGCACTGCAGGTATTAGACAAACATAACGATGGATGAGCTGCAATAAGGCGGGGTATGTTATCCAAATCATTTACTAACTAAATAATGATGTACTATTGGAATTGTTATGCTTCTTAGAACAAGGATCTCATCATTAAATAAGGATTTGATACAATATGGATTATTTTGCATTGCAATTTTAATCACTAATGAATTGGTAACACCCATACCATTGGATAGAATGTGATCCCTATCCAATTGTAAAAATACCCATGATTTCTCTTTGTCTTCATAGAAGAACATTGGTAATGAGAGTGCAATTTATTTAAAAATTGAAGTTGATTCCATACTAGCCAACAACAATCAATCTAGTAGCTTCTTAGAATGTCTTATATAAATAACTGGTGTGGGGTAATAATTGTGCAACATGTTTTATTGTTAGTCCCAGATAGTCACCAATATTGAGGTATCTAATTAAATTACATAAGTTGGAAAGAAGGTCACTCAAGTTTTCTCTACAGTGAAATAGCTCATGTATCCACATTTATGCATAAATTCATCATATCACATGGCATGTATTTGGAATGACAATATTCCTAGTGCTAAAGAAAAAAATGACACTTACCTCAGGTAGTCTTTGGTTATAATAATTTCTCAAAATGATGTATGAAACATGCTTTCATTTTCTTCATTTTTCGTTTGACCTATTATTGTATTTGACAAATGTAGGTATGAAGGGAATTCACCTCAATGATCCACAACGCATTTTCGACAAGGTATCTGCTACCCATGTTTTTCTATCCTTGTGTTAGTTGTTTTTGATGTGTCTGGGGGCCTACGGAAAAAAACCAAGGCAATGATAGAAAACATGGGCAGCACATGAATCTTCCCGAAGATTAATGGACAACTTAATGTCGAAGATTTGGCATGGAACAACTTGACCATGCTCTTTTGGGAAATTGGCTCTATTTGAGGTTCTATGATGGAGGACTATATATACTATGTTTGCCGCAAATGTCATTTCTATAGTTGTAAGTAGAAAATAACATAACAATAGAGTTAAACAAATTATTATCTATGTATTTTCTTGCTAGTTTGGTCTTCAAAATTATTTGTATTTTTTTCTTCACTTCTGTTAATGGTCATACAACAACACTTTTCACCTCCTCTTTTCACTATTTTCTTAGATTACAACACCCTTGTCATAAAGTACACCCAAGTCAAAACTCTTTTCACCTGATACGTTCCTCTGCATATATCCCACTACTAGCCCCATTGTCTTACTTCCATAATTAATTTATCAATATCCCCCTCTCATCCTAAGACTAGTGCCATCAATATATCTTATTCAATCTATTGCATCCACACTAAGTTTTCTCCTCTAGACCATGTCCCCTTGTCATAATGATCCTTTAGCACAAATTAAGCCACCTCATGCATGTTTCACTCTTGTACTAATCCAAATATTACATGATTTATGCCAAACTCAATTCATGATCCAACCTACAGGGATTTCGTTTAACCTATCGATCTCACTTCTTAAGTATGATGGTCTCACGAGGGTAAACACCTCGATTCATGGATTCATAGTATGTTTTCCTTCTTCAAATTACACCCTAA
Source organism: Picea sitchensis (assembly GCA_010110895.2). Lineage (NCBI taxonomy): Eukaryota > Viridiplantae > Streptophyta > Pinopsida > Pinales > Pinaceae > Picea > Picea sitchensis. The sequence goes on along the minus strand of SNQJ01S0004422.1, from coordinate 123,518 downwards.
ACCATCTAAGACTAACTATTTTACCTTTGCATAAAATCACTTAGAAGGTTTAACATTGGATTGGCGGTAGACTCAGTTAGAGACCATTGCACTTTTTAACAACCCAAGTGACCCCCCACCCAACCAAATCATTGATTAGATATGATTTTGTCAATCACTCCACAATTGTTTTGACCCTCATAACTATAGAAAAGATTTAATTTGTCATTGGGTTTAACCTCGACAAGCTCCAATATAGTTGGTTAAACAATACATTTCTTTCTTCACCAAGTTCTGGCTCCATCTCCACTTCACTACCACTAAAAAAATACTCATCCTTAAGTTCAAATCCATTTTATTAGATTATTTTCATCATGAAGTTTAATTGTTTAAGAACCCCATGTTGCACAAGGATTTTCTCCTTGCCTTTGCAATGGAAAGTAAGCTAGCCACCTTGTTCCCCTTACCTTCCCCTGGTCATTCTCCCTCTTCCTCCCACTCTAGCTACCGATGCCACCATCACTAAATCTCTTCCCATTCCTCTGTAGAATTTTGTTACTTCAATAGGAATCCCACACTCCCACCCAACACACCTAACCTATGAACCATCATCCTCAAATGAATACCTCACCAAAATGAGCATTAGCTCTACATCAGATATTAGAGCTACATGGATGTTGATGACATCCTTAGGACTGATTGCCTCATCTCCTATCCATAAATGGGTGAGTATCGCCTCCTCTCTTCTCATGATGATAAAATGTTCCCAAGATGCTATGTCTGGATTCCTTTCCAAGGCATCACAAACTAATATATTTATCAGGACATGGTGGGCCAAGGACTCTTCCTTTCCCTCCTTCACCTTAATGCTCATCTCTGTTGAGGACTAGAGTAAGAAAAATGGAATATTGAGGTTTTCCTTAGGCCTTTGGTGAAATAGGTTACTTAAATTTTGAAGGAATCTAAAGTGATAGACATACAAAATACTTAAAATTCTATCATATGTAATATACTTTAAGTGGTTATAGGCCACCTCATCCAAGGATTTATGAAAACTTTCCCTTTTCACTCCATTTTGGTTCTCCTTGGGATCCTCTTAGCTTAGGAATAATAACTCTTTAACATTTGTAGTAGTCTGCCTATCCTCTTTATCCAATTGAACCTCCATTGGGAGTCCTTAGACCCTATTGATAACAAGTTCATTCACATGTATCTCCAGTCCCTTCACAAAAGTGATCTATTCTTGTTTTTTGATGTTATGGAAATTAAATGCAAATTTCAAGGCTACCTTATCATTAGAAATGTGTAGCTTATTGAAATACTCCAACCAATTGGATTTCTAGAAAAGTTTCACCACCTTAGGGTTATTGTATACCTTGATGTTTCTATAGGTTCTCTTTTTAAACTCACCCTCCATATTGTAGTGCTATGCATTTGATGATTGTGTGATTGAATTTATAGTTTAAATCAAGGTGGAAACAACTTGTACTTCAATACCCGAAATTTTGGAACATATGGTAATGAAAAATGTCTTAATACTCAACTTGGGAAACATGTATTTGTGATGCTACAAGTGCATGCTTCAGAGTTTCAATCAATCACTTTTAGTAATAACACAAGAAAAATATTTGAGGACAGGTGATGATAGGAAGACTGTAAGTTTTTCCAATTCTAAGAACAGATAGTTATGAGAATGACACCTTATGAAGATTGTACCAACAATACTTAGGTTTCATAGTTTGTGAGATAGGTTTAAATAATTGTTAATAAAATTTTCAACCTTCTACATAAATAGGGGGTTCCACTTTTATTTTGGGATAGTCCTATGAGAATAGGGTTTTATTAGGTTGACTCTCTGTGAAGATGGTAAAAAAACTCACATTTTCAAATATCTAAGACAAAATGAATTTCACAGTCTTCCAAACAAAAACATGCTTTCACATTTTTCAGATAGTCCTATGGAACTCAATGAATTCTAAGGTTGATTTTGTCTCTCTGAAAAAATCAAGTTTTTATCTTTCCAAATAGAAATGGGGTTTTAGTTTTCTGAGATAGCCCTTTGAGAGAAAGTCTTTTGAAGTGACAATAGTTTCTACAGATATTAAAAATTATGAGGATAGAAAATTCTAAGCTTTGTAAGAAAATATCCTAGGTTTCAACCTCTATAACAAATATTTGTGAGTAGGCCTAGAAGAAATGAATTGTTGTGTATACACATCACACCCATTGGGGTTGATCTGTATGCCAAGTGGTATACACAATAGACCCATTGGGCCTGATGTGTATGCCAAGTGGCATACACAATGGCATACAAAGTAGGCCATTGAGGCTACTCTGTATGCCAATTGGAATACATAGCAGACCCAATGGGCTGCTCGTCTCATGTGTATTCCAATTGGAATACAAAGCAACCCCAATGGGTCTATTGTGCATGCCACTTGGCATATACAACAACCCATTGGGTGTGTATGTATGCCAAATTGGCATACACAACAGCCCCAATGGGTTGCTATGTATGACACTAATGTAGGCCCGTGTGATCTCTCTCTCTCTCNAAAATTAAATAAATATTTGTTTTTCAAATTCTTATTTCATTTATAGTTTTTGCAAGAAACTTCATGAGGAGATAGATGGGTGAGCCTAACATATTTACAAACGATCTCAAGGGACACCCTCGTATTTACAAACGGTCTCAAAGGACACCCTCCTTGTGGATTTTAGGTAATCCATAAATCCATAGCATTACTACGCTTTTGGGTTTCCACCTCTTTTTCATGTCATTATCAAGTGAGGAGACTTCAATAGCCTTTTGGGTCCCATAATAGTTTTTATTGTCAATACTTTAAAGAAAGGTAGCTTATTATTTTTTCGACTTCCATGGTGAATTTTATTTGTTTCGATAGGCTATTAAGATGTACCAAGAAGTCCTTCAACCTATCTTATGTATGGGACAATATTATAGGTATATTATCGACCAACCATTTCCACCAAATTAGTTTAATTGGGAATGTGTTGATGGATTTTTCCTCAAAGTGTTGTTAAGACAACCACGACAAGTACAATGGTGATATCTACTAGTCCAATCAACATATCAAAATGGATGCCAAGCATAGCCAAAAAAAAAAAAGTTTACCATAAAGGTAGTGCTTGCTACTTGAACAAAGTTTTAAGAATAAAATGATCTTTCCAATTGAGCAATGCAAGGTGTCATATCAAGCAGTTATCAAGATAGTGCCCACATCGAAAAGAATGATTCTTATCCTCAGGGCAATGCCCATCCTTTTGTAACAAGCTAAAGATAAGCGAGAATTGGATTTCATCTGTCATTTCCCTGTGCATGCTCAATGCGATGTCTAATTCATAGATGGCTAAAAACCTCCTCTAGAATTTATTTATAGGTTATTTCTTTTAGATACTCTACAATCAAGAATAAAGATCCTAGATGGTGGGAGATTTCCATTATCAGGGCTAAAAGCGTGTAGATAAATTTTGACCTCCACGTATCAAGAGTGTTGGAAATTGTGATTAACCATATACATATAAGATCGGAGCACAAGAAAAGGATACCTCTACTTACTAAAACCATAATTAGCTAAGAAACAATGTTGATGCAAGAAGATAAAAATGTGGATCAACAATTTGGTGATAAGATGCTAAAGCCCAAATTCTACAAAAATAATAGCATGATGAACTAATCTCTTAAACGTAATGAGTTTAAAGAGCATGGGAATAAGGCTCTTTCAATATAGAACCATTTTGTTTGTTGAAGTCTAGTGCACCAAATATCACATTCATATGATGAAGTTAATGATACAAGCTTGATCTTAGATTGGATATCTTGGAAACTAAATATGAAAGAGTGCCTCTCTAAAAGAGTCGAAGTAGTATAATTCTTGTTGGTCTAGCTTTCAAAAGTAGTGGTCATACTAAATGTCATTATATTGAACAATATACTTAGCTAAGATATATGATAAGTGGTAACGTGCACTATATTTCCTTTATATTACATAAATACATCTCTATCTAAAACATTTGCTATTTTGCATGGGTTTATAGAATTGGTTTGCAGTAGCATATAAGCCTCAATATACTATGATCCTTGTGCCAATGGAAGTGAACACAAAGGGAGTGGTGCCTTATACTCGCATACTGTTTGATTAGTTATGAATTAAGTATGCTTGCTTTCTTAGGCTTTCACTCTCTTCCTTTGTGCTGCAAAAATAAATAAATCCCTAAATGACAATACTTCATAACACCCCTTTCACATGTTTTTCCTAAAATGTCAATTATAATAAGTTGAGTATGCCCAATAGTTCTTCATCTTGGAATTGTTTCAAAGACATGAATGCTTCTCTACCTAAAAAGGTTGTTATCCCACACTGGTTGAGAGAATTCGTCTATAGTAACATACAGGCCCAAATATACCATGATCTTTGTGTTGATGGGGGTAGCCACAAGGGAGCGGTGCCTCCTACTAACATAATAGTTGATTGGTTGCAATCTAAATATGTATGCTTTCCTGGCATTCCCCTCTCCTACTATGTGTAACAAAAATAAAAATAAAAAATCCCTTGATTCAATATTCCATAGTACCCATTTCACACACTTTCTTAAAATGTCGATTAAAATACATTAGATGTGCCTAACATTCATATGCCTTAGAATTGTTTATCGAGTGAGTATACTTTCTTTCTTGGCCTTCCTCTCTCTTCCTTTGTGTTGCAAAAAATAAGAAATCCCTAATTAGAAATAGTCCCTCGTACCTCTTTCCCATACTTCCTTAAAATGGCCATTAAAATAAGTTGAGTACATCTCAACATTCCCTTCTCCTCCTCTATGTTGCAAAAATAAAAATAAAAAACCTTGGCTTGTAGTGCTTCATTGTACTCCTTTTACATGTTTTCCAGAGCCTATTAAAGTAAGTTGGATGTGCCTAACATTTGTGTCTTTTGGAATTATTTGTACAACATGAATACCTATCTATCTAAAAAACTTATGATCCCACATTTGTTGAAAGAATTGGTTAGTGATAACATATAATCCTTGGCATACCACAATCATTATGCCAATTGGAGAAACCACAAGGGGGTGGTTCCTCCTACTCACATAATGGATGATTGGTAATGAGGGGTGAGTATGCTCTCTAGCACAACCTTACCCTTTCCTCTTTTAGTGCTGCAAAAATTAAATAATAGCAATCATTGACTAACAATACTGCACAATATCCATTTTCGAGAGAATGGATTTGTAATAACATATAAGCCCCAAGTGGGATGCAGAGAAGACCCATTGGGGTTGCTCTGTATACCAAGTTGCATAAAGAGTATCCCATTGGGGCTATTGTGTATGCCAATTGGCAGACAAAGCAACCCCAATGGTATAATGTGTATGCCACTTGGCATACACAACATGCCATTGGGGATACTCTGTATGCCAATTGGCATACATAATAGCCCCAATGGCATGTTGTGTATGCCACTTGGAATACAAGATAGGCCATTGGGGCTACTCTGTATGCCAATTGGCATACATAACAAGCCATTGGGGCTGCTGTGTATGCTAATTGGCATACAGAGTAGCCCCAATGGGTCTCTTGTGTATGCCACTTGGCATACACAACAACCCATTGGGTTTGTTGTGTATGCCAAATTGGCATACACAGTAACCCCAATGGGCTACTATGTATGCCACTAATGTAGGCCAAGTGACATACACAACAAACCCATTAGGGTTGCTCTGTATGCCAAGTGGCACACATAAAATCCCATTGGGGCTGTTGTGTATGCCAAGTGGCATGCAGAGCAACCCATTGGGGTTGTTGTGTATGCAAAGTGGCATACAAAGCAACCCATTGGGACTTCTTTGTATGTCAAGTGGCATACAAAGCAGCCCTTTGGGGCTACTGTGTATGCCAATTGGCTTACAAAGCAACCCTAATGGCATACACAACATGCCATTGGGGCTTCTTTATATGCCAAGTGGCATAAACAACAAGCATTGGGTCTGTTGTGTATGCCAAATTGGCATACACAACAACCCCAATGGGATGATATGTATGCCACTAATGTAGGCCTAGAAGAGATGGCAAATTTATATATATTTTTAAAAACACTTATAGTGCGTCAGGCTTTTGACACCCTCCTTGTCTTACTTCCAACGAACTAAAATGTGGATGATATAGAGAATTTTTCATTGAATAGATTCCCAGTCATCTGAATTCTGACGAATCTAGTTTCTATATTGTCTCACTTCCAATGCATGAAACATGGTTGATACAAAAACTTCGTTGACAAATAGTATCTAGTTTGTCTCACTTCTGACGAATGAAACATGGCCTATTTAGAAACTTCGTCGACGACTAGTTTCTAGTTCGTCTCACTTCCGATAAATGAAATGTGACCGATTTAGATTCTTCGTCGACCAATAGTTTCTATATCATCTATTTTTCGATGACTGAAACGTGGACGATATGGAAAATTAGTCAAACAATAGTTGCACTCGTTCGTCTCACTTTCAATGAATGAAAACATCGGAAGTGAGACGACCATTTATGTCACTATAGAATTTAGCCTTCGACGCCACTTGTCCGTCATAGACGTCAGAAGTGAGATGACGAGGGTATCCATTGTAAGTGATACGGTACCATAATCGACGTTTGGGGGGGGGCAGGTTTTGTCGCAATCCTAACAACNCGACGTTTGGGGGGGGGGCAGGTTTTGTCGCAATCCTAACAACTGTACGTCGGGATTACGACGAAAGTGTTGTCGAAAAATGACGCAAATTTACTAGTGTAGGTCTGGTAGCGTGAGGACATGTGTCAAGAAGAGTTGATGCTTCATATGCTGGAATGCTTCCTTCTGTGACTCGGACCAAGAAAACTTGGATTAGCTCCACCCTCGGTCACTTGACTTAAGGGCCAAGCAATATAAGAGAATCCCAACACGAACCTATGGTAGAAGTTGGCAAGGCCCAAGAAGTTGCAAAGCTTTGTCATAGTCTTTGGGGCTGGCCAGTCGTAATGACCTGGATCTTTGTTGGGTCCACATGCACCCCATGTTCATCCATGATATATCCGACGTATTGAATTCACTGCATGTGAAATGATAATTTATCGAGATTAGCTTAGAGATTATGTTGTTGTAGGGTGCTCATGACCTGTTGGAGGTGCAACAAATGTTCTGGTCAGGTCTAACTGAATATGAGGATGTCATCCAAATATATGACCCCAAAAGAGTATGTGAATGATTGTAAGATATCATCCATCATCCTCATGAATGTCACTGGAGCATTGGTCAATCCAAAAGGCATGACCAACCACTCAAAAGGGCCTTCTTTAGATTTGAAGGTTGTTTTCCATACATCATTTGTTCCATTGGAACCTAGTGGTAGCCAGACTTTAGATCAATCTTACTAAAGAACTTGTAAACTTTAAGTTGATTAAGAATATTTTCCATACATGGGATCATGTATTGATTCTTGAAAGTGATATTGTTCAGGGCTCTATAATCGATACATAGTCACCATGTCCCATCCTTATTCTGTACCAACACAATTGGATCCCACAAGGTGAGGAGCTTGGTCAAATGTGTCCCTTGAGGATGAGCTCATGAATTTGATGATTTTTTTCCTCATTCTCCAGAAGGGAGAGCTTGTATATTGGACCATTGGGTAAGGGCACACCAGGTGTCAAGTCAATGTAATGTTTGACTTGATAGATTAGAGGCACCTCTGTAGGTGAAGTAAAGATATCTCTATATTCTGCTACAAACTTGTCCACTTGCTTTTGTTGTGTATAGAGATCCTATGCAGATGCTATGGCAGTCACAATGACCTATTTTTCACCTTCTGTCTGGACCATGAAGAGGACAAACTTTGTAGTTTGAGAGATTACCTTTCGACACTATTTTTTTGAGATGAATGAAATTTCAGTAGTTAGAACTACCTCTGGTATCCTATAAGGATGACATCCCAAAGTAATAATGACACTATGGGGTTGGGACTCATAAAAAACATCACGTTTCCACAAACAAGGTTGTCCTAAAACAACATCACAAACTTTGAGGGGGGAAACATCACACGATACCTCATATTTGAAGGGCTTGATGTTGTAGGAAATGCGACACTGATGACTGACGTGAAGGTCTCGTCCCTGGCTCAACCAAATAATGGTGTATGGTTGAGGGTGTGGTATTGTCGATAGCTTCAATCTCTTGATAACCTCAATTGAGATCAGGTTCCTCTAGCTCCTGCTATCAACAATGAAATGTAGTTGGGTCCCCTTCACCCACGTATGTGAATGGAAGATGAACTCTCCCTCCTCTAGCTCCTTTGACTCATTTGGTTGGATATTTGTGGTTGTGATGGTAGCATTGGGTTCTATATTGATGATTCTCTTTCCTTTTTCTGAATCATATTTTGATTCAGGGTCCGACTCTTTTTCCTTAAGCCAAGCCACATTCATCAGTATTGTGCCAGGGGATTTTGTGGAACTCACACTAATTTACCGTGTCTTTCTTTGTCTTCCCATTACCCTTCTTTGCCTACGAATTGGACTGGTTGTCTTGAGGTTGGATTTCATTGAGCTATCCCTTGTTTTGTGAGTTAGGGTCGCCTTTACCATACTTCTATTGTTGCGTATTTTCAGATTTAAACTCCCACTTATTCCACTCCTTAAATTTCTGTTCGATTTTGACAACATATCGATAAAAGGCTCAGAGTGAGGATATGTCCAAGCAATCCATCTATGTTTCTATCTACTTGTGTATGCCACTATGATACTTAAAAACTAGGTGCCGCTAGGGGACACGTGCTCAACTACCTCTTTGGTGTCCAATAGAAGTGGAAAATATGGGCGAAGGACCTCCACATTAAATACTAGATGTAGGCCAAGGATGGGGAATAATTAATTCAAAATAATTCTCACCTATAGCCTTGGTGATGGTGTAAGGCCCATATCGAAGTGGGAGAAGCTTGCGATGGGGTCCTTCAAGGCGTTTTTTCTGCAAATGTAACCAGACCTTATCGCCAACCTGAAACTTGTGTGGAACCCTATGTTGGTCATGTTGTTGCTTGTACTTGACATTAGATTTATGAAAGATGTCATAGACTTTTTGGTAGATGTGTTGCATATATTCAACAAATCTGTTTGCCTTATCAACTTTAGTTTGAGCATGGGTAGATTCTTCCTATGTGGAAGCAATGGGTAGAGCTACGTCAATTGGGGCCAATGGTTGGAACCCTAAGCACACTTGAAAAGGGATGTGGCCATTAGATATATGAAGGGATTTACTGTAGCTATGTTGAAAATAAGGAATACTCTCATCTCATGTCCAAGGATGTTTGGAGTTGTACATTCTCAGGATATGCACAATCATCTTATTGACTACCTCCATCTTTCCATCGGTTTATTGACGAAAGGCAGTTTATTTGGTGAATTTGGTGTCATCAATGACCACATAATGGACCATAATGTACTCAAGAACCACATATCATGATATAAAATAATAGTTAGTGGTAGCACGAAATGTTCCCAAATGCGCTCAAAGAGTAACTTAGCAGTGGTCTTGGCTGTGATACTCTTCTTGCAGGGTGTCAAAATTTCCATCTTAGATAATCGATTAATGACCACAAAGACATAGTCATTACCATGGTTGGTTGAAGGTATACCAAACATGTAATCCATGAAGATGGACTCCCAAGGCCTATCAGGAGTAGGAAGAGGGGTTTATAGCCCTTGTTTCTTAATGGAAGGTTTGGAAATGGCGCAAGCAATGCATGATTTGAGATAATTTTTGACATCTTATCGAAGCTTCAGCCATTAAAAATAATTTTTCACTGTTGCCACCATTTTTTCCATGCCAAAGTTTTCTATCACTCGATTGTAATGAACTTCCTAAATTAGCTTCGCACGCTCTCTTGAAGAAACATAGAGATGGCACTGATGGAATAACCATCCATCCTAGAGATGAAAGTGTAGAACTAGTTTTCCTACACTCAATGTTTGATAGGTAGCAGTGAAGTCAAAGTCACCATTGTATAATTGTGGCCACCTAGAGATCTCATGCCCACATGAGTTAATAATTGTGGTTAGTGCCACAACCGAGAGTCGATTGAGGTAGTCTGCAAAGCGATTGGTGCTACCCTTCTTGTACTTGATGTTCAAGTGGAATTGTTGCAGGTACGTAGACCACTTCTGATGGATTCATTCTATAACTTAACTTGTGTCTGCATGAATTGCATAGCCATGTGATTAGTGTGGATGATTGTTTATTTTCCTAGAATATCACGCTTCCACTGTCGACATTCCCACAGAATGGAGTGCATCTCCTTGTCATATGTGAGATATCTGTGAACAACATGAGATAGTGTTTCATTGTGATAGGCCATCGGATGTACCTGCTAAGTGAGGAGTGCACTGATAGCATAGTCAAAGGCATATGTCACTGTCTCAAATGGTTGTTTTATGGCGACATGAGGACTGGTGTGGAGCAGAGGCGATGTTTCGTATGATGGAATGCTTTCTGTTGTGACTCGAACCAGGAAAACTTGGCTTTAACACCACCCTTGTTCACTTGATGCAAGGGCCAAGAGATATGAGAGAATCCCAACATGAACCTATGCATGGTAGAAGTTTGTGAGACCCAAGAAGTTGTGTAGCTATGTTGTAGTCTTCGGGGCTCGCTAGTTGTGAATGACTTGGATCTTGATCGAGTCCACATGCATCCCATGTTCATCCATGATGTATACCAAGTATTGAATTCGCTACATGCCGAATGATAATTTATCAAGGTTGGCATAGAGCTTGTGTTTTCGTAGGGTGCTTCAGACCTGCTGGATGTGCTATAGATGTTCTACCTAGGTGCGATTGAATATTAGGATGTCATAAAAATATACAACCACGAAAGAGTTTGTGAATGGATGCAATATATCATCCATCATCCTCATGAATGTCGCTGGAGAATTTGTCAAGCCAAAAGCCATGACCAACCACTTAAAAAGGCCTTATTTAGATTTGAAGTTTGTTTTCCATCGATCAGTTTGTTCTATTGGAACCTGGTGGTAGCCAGAATTTAGATCAAACTTACTAAAGAAATTGCCACCTTTAAGTTGATCAAGAAAATTGTCGATCTGGGGGATCGGGCATCAATTCTTGACAATGATCTTATTCATGTTGAAATGTGCCAGCTAATTTCCCACGATTGTTGGGATATGGGCAGATTTCTTGGCTCTTACTACTCTGCAGTTGATTGAGCCAAATAAGCTAAAAATAGAATATGGACATGCATAACTGTTTGATCAGATTGTGTAACTATTTGATTAGTTTGTGTAATTTTTTGATATATGTTATATATCTATGCATGCCCGTATAGGAAAAACAGAGTGTGGGATGAGTGTAAGGAAGGTTGTGAGTCGGTGTTTGGCTGTTATAATTCTCCCTTGATCAATAAGAATAATGATTATCATTTCCTTGTGGATGTTTCCCTTTTGAAGGGTTTTACCACGTAAACATTATGTTCATTGTGTGATTGTTGATTGCTTTATTTTTTCCATTAAAATCTTGCTCTGTTTATGCTTCCGCTACCCAACAAGCGGTATCAGAGCTCAGAAGGAAGGGATAGTCAACAAGACTATGTTTTTCGCTGAAGCGGAGAACGAAAGAGGACAAATTCGTGGAAAGATTTGTTCTAGGCGCGATATTGGATGACTTATCGTTGATAATCTCATTTGAAGGGGGTGGTCATATATGGAAAATTTCTAGAGATCATCGCATGAGACACGGTGCGAGGGGTGTGATATTTGTGAAAGGTTGTTGAATATTGTATGCACATGCGGTATGAAGGTATGAAATCATTTTTCCATTACATAAAGAATCACATAGAGCTCGAGGTATGAACATGAACTTTTTCATTGTGCACAAGATAAGTGGGTGGAGTTATAAAGGATCACCTTTTATAAATAAATGAGGTGGATGTTTATTTTTAAGAGGTGGATGGTTAATTGTTTAAAAGGTTTTAAGAAAGACATATTTTAAATATTGTTTGGCTTGAACCTTTTCTTGTTCAACCTTGAAATAAGATAATTCCTCCATATTAAAAAAGCTTTGTTTTATAATTTGTAGTTTTTTGGGAGTGTTGTGTGTGGGAAATCCCTCTACGGACTAGCACTTAGGGTTTTATCATGCAAGCATAAAGACCTAAAGATTCATACTTTCTACCATCATCCCGGACCTAATACCCATTATTCTTAAGCAAATATGTAGTTAAGAAGATCAAGTGAGCATACCTTATTTCAGGCGTTTGATATCAATCCTTCTTCACGCTTGGTCGCTCTTTGATTGCAGCTCTCCTCCCAAGGCTGACCTGCATTCACACAAGAAAAACAAAGAACTCCACATGCATTTGATCTACAGATTAATGGGTGTTAAGAACCAAATATCAATATAGCATAAAAAAACCTTATAAAAAGTACTCAACGCCTTGAAAAAGAGATAATTTCAGATAATAAGCCTCTTCGAGGGGGTAACCTCCTTTTACCCCACTTAAATGTTCAAGTATAAGATGATTCAAAATGAAAATGTCGCCTTGGTATATATAGGAGACTAGGAGGGATAATTACAACTAATGGCCTAAAGCCGACATAAATAAAATAACATTACTAATATAATATGCCCCAATTAAGGGGTAATGAGACAATATTAGGGCTTAACATGCCCCTCCCCTT
>SNQJ01S0004422.1:94614-110809 GCA_010110895.2 Picea sitchensis | reverse complement strand
GTATTTACATGTTTATGTGTATGTCTTTTTATATGTGTGCGAGATGCCAGTCTAAAATTTGATTAGCTAGAGTATCTGTAATTTGGTTTAATCTCCTAGGAACATGAAAATATGTAATATAATCAAAGCTTCGTTCTAAGAGATCTACCCTAAGGAATCATTGGTGTAAAGTTGGATCATGAAAATGGTAGACTCTATTTAACTGAGACACAACTATCTGAGTGTCTAAATAGACCCAGAGATGAGAGATACCAAATGACAGGGCGTCATAAAGAAACTCAATAACTGCACTGTACTCGGTGACATTGTTTGTGGTGTCACCTAAGCATATACCTCCGGAAGATAATAACTGGCCTCGAGGTGTAAAAATTACCCAAGCTGCAGAGGCAAGCCTCCGAGTGTGTCGAATAACATCGTCTGCGTACCCAATGAACTCCTCTGATTCACTTGAAATTTTCCATAGTGATGAAAGATAACATAAAAAATGACACGTCCATAACACTAAAAGAAACTAGAAAGTAATAGTACAAAGACTATACATATGTTACAAAAAGTTACCCAAGGTGACCTACCTATGAGTAATACTTCTTGAGGTAGAGCCCATTTCTAGGCTCTGCCAAAGCATTTCCCTCAAAGTTGACCAGATGATAAGCACCTTTTTTTAGAACCTCTTTTATGATGAAAGGTCTGAACCACATGGGTTTGAATTTTCCTGCCCCTAGGGGGTCCTTATCTTGGTCATAGACCAAGACAAGGTCGCCTTCAGAGAAAATCCGAGGATGAACGGACCGATCATACCGACACTTGACTTTATGTTTGTGAGCCTCGTTGGCCAGGGCCGCATCATGATGCTGCTCGAGCCGCTTAAGGTATAATAACCTTTCTTCAAGTGGAGAAGTGTCTGGCAATAACTGTACTGCCAACTTTAGGGACATGATCTGACATTCGATAGGCAAGACTGCTTCCATCTTGTAAATCAGTTGAAAAGGTGAGAAACTGGTTGCAGTATTAATAGACGTTTGGTAAGCCCATAATGCCGATTATAACATCAAATGCCAATTTGACTTGGCTGAGTTGATCATTCGCTGTAGGATGGTCTTAAGAGATTTATTTATAGCTTCCACCTGACCATTTTGTTGGGGGTAGTAGGGTGACGAATGTTCTTGCGACAACCCAAGCTTTGATGTTAACTCGGTCATCATCTGGTTTTGAAAGTGACTGCCATGGTCAATGAAAATCTCTCTCGGGATGCCGAACCTTGCTATTATATGGCTGAATAAAAAGAGAGCCGCAGTCTCTCCATCATCTTTAAACGTTGGCATAGCTTCGACCCACTTCATGAAGTAGTCTATGGCTACAATGATATAACGGTGCCACCTTGATGAAGGAGGGTTTCATGTAGTGTAATCAATCCCCCACTTGGTGAAGGGACCAACTGTGATGACAGGAAACATGGGAGCGGGATGTGCCCTCATCTTCCGAGATAAGATCTGACACGGGTGGCACTTCTTGACTGTTTCAATACAATCTTTGATTAGTGTCGGCCAGAAGTAACCTACTCGTAAATTATTTTGGGCTGTTGCCAACCCAGAAAAATGACCGCTACATGCTCCGGTATGGCAATCGTTAAGCACGATAACTGCTTCTTTGTGAGTGAGACATTGGCGCAGGATGCAGTCTACACCTCTTCAATACAACGTATCGTCAAGTATGAGATAATTCTTGTCCTGATGGTGTATACGATGATGCTCATCACGAGAAGAAGAGGTGGGGCACTTCAAAGTATGGATATAGATAAGTATATCTCCGTACTAGGGATCCAAAGATGTGATAAAAAACATATCTCCTCTGATAGGTGACTCTTCGGGCACAACATCACCTGACTCAACTGGAAGTTTCGAAATTAGTTCTACGAAGACCAGTGACTTTTTGGATTTTACAAAAACGAAATCTAAGTCAAATTCCTGAAGGATGACTATCCATCTACTGATATTTCTGCCTATTACCCGTCATGTCAACATGTACTGAAATAGATTCACAACAACAATGACGGTGGTCTTGCGAAACAAAACATAATGACGGAACCGTTGAACAACATGGACTGCTGCCAAAGCAATTTTTTCGATATGAGAATAATTGAGTTCCGGTCCGACTAGGCCTCGGCTCAGGTAATAGATCACATATTCTGAGAACGAATCATCTTCCTGAACTAAGACCATGCCGATGGTTGACTTTGCTGCAACCAGGTATAATAAGAAATCTTTGTTATAGTTAGGTGGCCGAAGCAGAGGGGCAGTTGTGAGGGCATGTTTCAACGCTTCGAAAGAGCTTTGAGCGGCATCGTCCCAATAAAAATGAACGTCTTTCTTCAGTAAGCGCATAAATCCCTTTGTAATCTCGACATAGTTAGTGATGAAACACCTTAAAAAATCCGCCTTGCCCTATAGACTCTCAAGTTGAAGGATTGTGCGTGGGGGAGGCAACTAAATTATTGTCTCAACTTTGAGAGGATCGACCATGATCCCTGTTGTGGACACTATGAAACCTATCAAACGTCCCGATGTTACAAAAAATATACACTTTTTTGGATTCAAGCCGGAGGTGTGTGGGATGATCTGTTCTCTTGCGAGATCGAGATGCTAAATCATCTAAATAGGCCTCGACTATATGCTTGAGATCATGGAAAGAAAAAGACATGGCCCGCTGAAAATTCACTCCAACATTTTTGAAACCAAAGGGCATCTTACGATACATGAATGTACCCCAGGGACAAATGAATGCCATTTTGTGCTGGTCTTCGGGTTTGATTTGTATTTGATTATATCCCAAAAATCCGTCCATGAAAGAGAAAGCCTCGCAACCTGCACATTCATCAATTATTTGGTCGATGAATGGTGTGGGAAAATTATCTTTTGGAGAGGCCTTGTTCAAATCACAAAAGTCCGTACTTACACGAATCGTGCCCTATTTATTATTGACCGGCACAGGATTTGACACCCATTGGGTCAAATGGATAGGATAAATAAAATCGACTTTTAGCAGTTTCTCAACTTCAACCTTAATGGCTGCTACTTTCCTGGGATTAACTGGATGAAGCTTCTGTCGAACAGGCTTGGCATTTGGATAAGTTGTGATTTCATGTTCGACTATTTTTGGATTGATGCCTGGCATTTCCTTGTAAGACCAGGAAAAAACGTCACATAATTCTTTAAATAGATCCGTGTAGATTTGAATCTCTCTTGGGGAGCAGTCAACTTTGACGAAAACATTCTCCATGACACGAGGAGTTCTAGAGATATTAATCGGTATGGTTTCAGCGATGGTTACCATATTACCCTCGGCATAAACCTCATGTGTAGCTAAGGGATTAATAGGACAAGACCTATCTCCAGTCATAGTCAAGGTGAATTCTCAGGCTTTGATTCTACTTAACTCTGGGAGGAAGTATGATTTGTGATGGAGATCGTCCCAGGGTTTGTCTGGACTAGTCATTGCTTCAATTACTGTTTCGTTGGAGGGCAAGACTAAGTCTAACGAATCACTGTCAGCGAGATAACCTTGAGCCCAAATAGGTTCTAGAGGTAGATCTAACTCTTGTGCAGGAGTTGGATCTGTGTCGGCCGAAGCTTGCTGGACTAAAGAGTACGCTACTTCAGCTTTGGACAAGGGCATGGACATGCCCAGGTGCCTTGTCCCTTCCATCGTGGCTGATGGGGAAGGAAGTATCCATGGATCGTTGAAGTAAGTCATGCAAAACGATGAAACTTTGAAAATATCAACCTTATGGTGGTCGGATATGAACTTGACATCGCCTTGAGGGGGCGGGTAATCGAAGGTACCCATCAAAGATGGGCACAAACCAAACCCTACGTTGACTACACCTGGTTGGGGATTATGAATCATCAGGACCGCGGATACCCCCAATGAAGGGTCAGGTCTGGAGAAAGACAATTGATCAATGGTCACAATCCGGTCCTCATGTGGAAACAACAAGACCCGGAAAACTATAGCAACCACTGCTTACATGGCGTAAGTCCAACTCCTTCCTAACAAGAGATTGTAGTCGAGGGACACATTGACTACTTCTACCTCGACGGACACGGTCTTCCCTCCTAACTGCATGGGAAAAGAGGGAATGATACCATGTCATAGGAATGAATGATTGTTGAAAGCAGTGAGAAGAGTAGGTGACAGAGATAAAACAGGCTGACCAATGGCCTTCCAACATGCCAATGATATAACGCATGTCGAGGCGCCCTCATCAACCACTGTGCGGAAAATATTCCAAGTAAAAGTTTTTGTGGGGTGAGCCACTACTATATGAAATGCTACATGGTAAGGCAGACGAGGTTTTAAGTCAATTGTATCCAACATGATTGTACCCTGATTACAATTCTCGGTAGATCCTAAAGCGACCAACAAAGATTTCCTCTGGAAAGGACAGCTTTGGAGGACCTCCAAAGCGGACATCGCACAAGGGGTTTGAGACAAATCCTCCACCACATAATAGTTCTGGGAGGCCCTTGCATTTGGGTTGTGAGAATCTTTTTTGAACGCGCCTTTTGGGATGCGTGTCATTGTTTTGCCCAAAGTATTCTCGATCTGGAGAGGAAGAGATGGGAGTTCGGCTTCTTTGCCCTTCTCAGAAGTGCTTGGTTTATTGTAGTCATGCGCTCTAGTTGATATAAAAGCATCACCCTTCATCATATACACATTCACGGATGCGAGATTGTTCGAAGACGGAGAGGGTCCTTGACTGCTCCCTTCCACACTAGTAGAGGCTTGGGTTAGGTTTTTCCCATGTTGAAATTGATTGGTTAACATGGCAGGCTGTTGCCGTGTCACAAAATTTTGGGCCTCTACAAGATGAGGACATTGGTGGGTCAGGTGGTCTTTCGCGCACAGGTTGCACGGATACCTCGCCTTTCATTTCTCAGTGTTTCCCCTGCCATAATTATTAGTGGGTTTCTTATGCCCCTTACCCTTATTTTGTTGTTTTTCCTTTTCTTCAGGCTGCTGGGTGGCCTTTGGATTTTTCAATTGCACTGTGTGTACATCCGACGTTTGGGTAGGGGGAGCAACCAAAACAGTAGTTTGGCTGGCCGCTGTGTGTTGTATAGACAATTGCTGCAATTGCTTCATCAATTGCTCAACGAGCTTTATTTGTGCTGAACCAACAATACCATCGACATGTGGTCCAACTCTCTGTCTGGTTTTATCAAGTATTGAGCGTGGCGCATTTGGAAAGATATTGTATAATAAACCAGACTGAGAGTAGATTAGCTCAAGCTATTGAGCTCTCATGATGGCATCTTCTTCGGAAAACACTCCCGATGTCACGATGTCTTTGGATAACTGTGGGACCAAAGACTTAAGGAACCACTCGAGTAGGAATGGTGGTTGGAATGACACCTTAATTAAACTCTTCTAACGTCTCGATTCTCGGATGTGATCAGAGATATGGTCCGCTTTTGTCTGTGCGAAATTGGCTAGCAATTCTGTGCCAACATTGTATCTCACAGGTAAATGGAAATGGTTTAGGAAATCCATTTCCAATTCACCGAAGGAAGAGTATCTTGAGCAGTCAAGCTCAATGTACCATTTTGCAACACTCCCAATGAGAGTGCGTTGAAACAATCGCAACTGTATGGAGTCATATTTTAACGAGTTAGACGAGCACCAAAGATGGAAGGTGGTCACATGATCTCCTGGATCTTCGTTAGGCTTCGCCTCAAACTTTGGTATGTCCGAAGGAAACTTCATTGACATAGGGGGCCAACACAGATCATGACAGATAGGGTCATTCAACAACCTCGTCAAGTCTGGAAAATGCAAGGTTGCCAGAAAAGGTAGTTTGGGTTGTTGGTGATAACCATGGAAAAAGGGACCTAGAGTTTGATTGGCACCAGGTTGCCAGTAAAAGTTCGGCTGCTTGCCTGGGTTCTGGTAAAAACCATGGCCATGAACGATGTATGGATTCTGCACGTGAGGAGACATCATCGATTGATTCCCAAAATAGGACGTAGATGGTTGCATGTGCATTACATTCGAAGGACTTTGGGTAGGGTTTCCCCATGATGATCCCATGTGGATAGGCATAGTACCTTGTCCGGGGTTCCATTGGTTGTGAAAAGAATTTCCCCAGATCAACATTCCTAATGAGGGAACTGATCCTTGCCAAGAATTCCAAGGCCCTGATGTGGAAGAAGTTCCTGGGTTTGCCCCCTGTGCAGGAATAGTACCCTGTATAGGAATAGGTTGTCCGTAACCGGGATTGCCCCCAGTCTGGAAAGCAGCTGATGAGAAAGTGTTGTTACCAAATGCACCGAACAAAGAAAACAGTTTCGAACCTACTGACATATTATGCGAAGGTGGTCCTTGACTCCCCGCTCCAAATAAACTATGTTGTGTAGGTGGCCCGACGGATTGCTGGTGGGTGCCACCGAGCGAAGGGGACGAAGGAGGTATATGACCTCCCCCATAAGGGAAAGCGTTAAGAGGAGCTGAAGTTCCCCCCATGTGGCCTTGCAGAGGAGTGTTAGAGCTCCCCGACCCTAGACCTAAAGTCTGTGAAGTGGAATAGGAAAGTACAGGACTTGTACTTGAGCTAGGCATCCCGTATGAGAACGGAGGGCCTGTCGCACTTGGTGTGAAAGGGGCTGTGGCCGTCACCATAGACGAGATCAGACCACTGTGAGAGGTAGAGGTGGTCGAGACCATGGTGGCTCGGACCAGAGATGGTGGGTTAGGAGGTGGAAACTCTCCTGTGGTGACAACCGTAGTGGGAATTGAGGAATTCCCAGAAGGAGTGACATCATTTGTTTCCATTGCTGCATGCGACAATGTCTGTCACTCGTAAGGGTGAACCGGTACAATGATGGTTGCCGAAAGATCAGTGGTTGGAGTTTCAAATGGACCAAGAGCTTTTGCTCCAAAGTCTAAAATGGTCATTTCCTTTGGATGTTGGTCGGGTACAATTGCTTATGACCCGGTCACTTCAAAAGACCCTTGTTGGTCTAGCTTTCGCCTTAGTGGTGGCGGAGGTGGCTCCAGTGTAACCGGTGATAGGCCGATAAGCCTTCGTGACCGACAGAGCTTGTGATCCTCCACTGTGTGAGAAGATCAAAGACACCCTAGGGCTTTCTATTCATTCAAAAAACAACACATACTAAAAAAAGTCCCTCCAAGATAAAACAAGAAAACACTAAACTAATTGGAAGAACAGTTACAACAACCAACACTAGAGCAACTTACCGGTGCAAGTGCAACTCGAACACGGAAGCACCCTCCGTGTATACTCTGGAAAGTGTGGCCCGATGTCTACCCTAGGTACTGCGGTATACCCCTGCAGTCACCTGTGTATGTCCCTAAAAAGATAGGCAACTAGGTTTCCAACTTGCGAACAGTCACAAGGCGGGTACAGTCGAAAGTCGGGTAGACCACAATGAGCAAGGCATCGAGCCCGAAATTTGTCAAGGGTATCGAAGGCAAGTGGTCTGGAAGACAGTTGAGGACCTCGAATGGATTTGAGACCCACGAAGGTCCGTGGCAAATGCAATCGACGAAATCCCAAGACAAGCCCTCTATATGTGTTCTCCACTACGATTGTTCCAGCTTTGGAGGGGTTATCTTCGCTACCTTTCCGCACGCGACCTCGTGTTTAGCCCCTGTGTTAGAGGGGGGTCCCAGATAAATTTCACGATACTAGACTTTGACACTCCCTAACTCGGACTCCAATGTTTGATTTTAATGGCCTTGAAGAGTTTCCTCTCCAACCTAATTCAAGGCCATAACCCTAAAATAGTTGGTTGACCCTACAAACATAAAAAGTCTAATGAATTTTAGATTTAGCGTTAATTTTTATGGCTTGTCTTAAGTCAAATGTTATGAAAGTGAAACTAGTGATGTTTGAAAGACGAAAGCAAAATAAACAGAAAGCTGGAAACAAAATACCTTCACTTAACTCAAATCTTAAACAACTTTTCAAACTTAAAAAATTTCTAAGATCTTTGAACAACAGACTCAAAGCAGGATTTCACTCGACTACAAGCTACTTATGATCTAAGTAAACCGTCAAGAACTTATGAAAGCAAAGACTTTTCCCTGGTTACTAATGCAAAACAACACTTTTTAACGAAACAAAGAAATAAAAGTTTTTATTTTATTTTATTTGAATGTTCACAAAGAAAAAAGGAAAAATGTCAATAAGTAAAATCCAAGAAAACTTTTGGCCTAAACGAATATTGCAAAGAGTCACTTTAAAAATCACACACAAGCAAATTAAAATTGGACTCTCACACTTGTCTAAAACCCTATAAAAGAAAATTTTGAGGAAAACTTCTTAATGAAAAAGAAAGCTATTGCTGTGATCAAACCTAAGTTATTGGCCGCTATGACAGAGACCCAAAAACCTGAGAGGTATAACTCTTGTCAAAGGAAAGGATGATTGCCTCACCTTCAACAAAAATTTCCTGTACAAGCACACTACTGACAGTTCAACAACAAGCGTGTGCACACGAGCTGTGTAAATTCAGAGCGCGTGTACACACATGCTAGCCTTATACAGGCCACATGTATCTCTGAAACTCTGAGACAAATGAAAGGCCAAGAAATCCATCCCAGGAAGAGACCACTGGTACTGAGAACTAGGATCTCTTGAAGACTCATACACTTTAACAGAAAAAAGAAAACAATTCAAGGAAAACTTCATAGAACAAACCAATCTGAGGTGAAACCTAAGCTATAGACTGCAAACAACAAAGACTAGAAAGAGTTGTAGAAAACCCCTGAGAAGGACTGTTTTTGACGGGGGAGAGGATGAATGCCTCTCTAAAAGAAATTTTCTGGAATCATACATGCGACTGACACTTCCTCAGCTAGCGTGTACACGCGGGCTGTGAGAAGGTAGGGCACATGTACACACATGCAGATCTTATATAGGCCACGTGTACCTCTGTGGGTCTCGGAAAAGAAATACAGTCAAGCAAAGAAACATAGATAACTGGTATGGAAGACCAGAATCTCTGTTAGCTCAGACTTTTGTAGAAACTTTAAAAACATGAAATGAAACCAGTTTTTAAAAATACCCAAAAAATATTCCTAGAAACCCTAGATAATCCCTAGTATGGTCGCCAATTATGTTGCGAGTGGGAAATCCCTCTACGGACTAGCACTTAGGGTTTTATCATGCATGCATAAAAGACCTAAAGATTCCTACTTTCTACCGTCATCCCAGACCTAATACCCATTATTCTTAAGCAAATACGTAGTTAAGAAGATCAAGTGAGCATACCTTATTTCGGGCGTTTGATATCGATCCTTCTTCACACTTGGTCGCTCTTTGACTGCAACTCTCCTCCCAAGGCTAACCTGCATTCACACAAGACAAACAAAGAACTCCACATGCATTTGATCTATATATTAATGGGTTAGAGGTTTAATCAACATGTACGTAATAAACCATGAAAACCTCATATGGTGGAATGGGAAAAGTACTTATTTATTATTAACTTCACTAAAATCAACTTACAATGATGAAGCTGGCCATTGCTCCACGAACCTGGTCCTGGGCTCCTCTTCAACTGTCCTCCAACTTCTTTGCTCTATACTTTTCTTTGCACAAGGATGGCTAAAGGTTGGGACAAAGGGAATGTGCAATTGGGTATAGTTTCTTTATTATGATTCTCCTCTTCCAAATGGGATCCCTAACCCTTCTTTTATAGGCTAGAAGAAGCTAGGTATTTGGTCGAATTTCCAGCCATGCATGGTCGAAAGGTTTAGTTAACTTACCCAAAGCTGTGTGTTCCATCAACAAATTTCCTTTTCTCGTGCTTTTGTAGGTACACGCGGGCTGTATTGGGTCAGCTAGCGTGTACATGCGTGCAATAATGTAGCAGAGCGTGTGGGCCTTTATAAAAGGGGTTTTTAAGAAGAGTTGTTCAACAATGTTTTAGAAAAGAAGGAATCTAAGATGGCCTGATGCCAAGTAAGCATGTCTGGTGAAATATAGGGTTATAATAGGGAGGTTTGTGCTAATGGCAAAAGTGCAGAGTTCAAAGTTTGAGGTGGAGAAATTCAACGAAAAGAATAAATTTGAGCTATGGAAGCTCAAGGTGTGGGATCTGATTGTGCAATAAGGATTGCAAAAGGTGTTGGGGGGCAAGACAAAGAAACCAAAAAACATGATAGACGAGGACTAGGAAGATTTGGATGCAAGAGCCGTCATTACCATTCATTTGTTTCTGGCAAATGAAGTTTTGTTTAATATTGTCGGAGAGGAGAAAACACCAGGCTTATGGAATAGACTGGAAAGCCTTTACATGAAAAAATCCTTGATAAACATAATCTTCTTGAATAGGCATTTGTATAGATTATAAATGAAAGAATGTACAAAAATTGCCGATCATTTAAATGTTTTCAATACTCTGATATGTCAATTATCTAGTATGGATGTAAAATATGAAGATGAGGACAAATCAATCACTCTATTGTGTTCATTGCCTGAATCTTGGGATTGTTTAGTCACATCTATGTGGTTTAGCGCAACATACGCCATTGATTATGATACTGTTGTGGGAGCCCTGTTGTCTGAAGTGATGCAGAGGAAATCCAGTTTAGAAACTTCCACATCAAAAGCAATGGTGACTAGAGGTCGATATACAAAAAGAGGAGGGGATCCGAGTGACATATTCAAGTATAAGTAAAAAGGAAGAAAGGGTAAGGTAAAATGTCGGTTCTGTGGAAAATCTGAGCATATCAAGAAGGATTGATGGAAAAGACAACAAGCATCAAATGAGTACTCCACAAAGGAAGAAAATTTAACTGCAACAAGTTTAGGTTCATGTATGGTTGATGAAGTTTTATCTGTCTGCAGTATCTCACAATATCAAGAAGAATGGTTGTTAGATTCTGGTGCTTCTCATCACATGTGTTCACATAGAAGTTGGTTTTAATCTTACTAATCTATATATGACAGTGTTTTTTTTTTATGGGAAATGATATTTCTTGTAAAATTGTTGGGATTGGGAGCATTAAGATTAACATGTTCAACGATATTGTAAGAATGTTGACAGATGTTAGACATGTACCAAAACTTAAAAAGAATTTAATTTCTTTACGATTTTTGGATTCTAGTGGGTTTAAATACATAGGTCAAGGTGGATCACTGAAAGTGTCGAAGGGCAGTTTAGTGGTAATGAAGGCTACATAGATTGGGAACCTTTACAAGCCAGAAGGGAGTACTGAAATAAGTGAAGCAACTATAGTATCTATGAAAGAAAGTGTATCTACTTGTTTATGGCATTATCGACTGGGCCATATGAGCAAGAAGAGGTTGCAGGTATTAGTAAATTGTAAGTTACTTCCACACTTACAATCTTTCAATTTTTGCAAGTTTTATATCTCCGTTGGTTATGGTGATGAAGTTAAGGGATATATATTATGGGATCTTACTTCCCAAAAAATCATCATTAGCAGAGATATGTACATGGAATAGTTAGAAGTAGTTCATTATTGCAAAGAGGGATTTGTTTGTGAACTCAGGGAATCATTGTATGGCCTAAAGGTACCTAAGCAATGGTACAAGATGTTAGATTCTTTCATGGTGAGCCAAAACTTATCAAGAAATAACTATAACCATTGTGCTTAGTTGGACATGACATTTCAAATGAAGGATCGATGAGTAGAAAAACAAATCTTGGGCATAGAAGTATATAGAGACGGTAATAATGGTAAGCTGTGGTTATCATAACAAAAGTCTATGGAGAAGGTACTAATGAGGTTCAATATGAACATTGTGAAACCGATAAATATCCTTTTAGCTTTCCATTGTAATCTTTCTTCAAGTTTATGTCCTGGTTATGAGGAAGAAAAGGTTTTGTCTCGTATACCATATGTTAGTACAATAGGAAGTATGTATGCGATGAAATGGTCAAGATTAAATATTTCACATGCAACAAATGGTGTTGTCAATGGAAACATGGAAAATCTAGGTAAAGAGCACTGGGAATGGGTGCTTCAATATCTTAGAGGCATGACGAGTATCACCTATATTGGTTGCAATGATTTAGTATGTGGTTATGTTGATTCAAAACTTGCAGGAGAGTTGGATAAGATGAGATATACCTCAGGTTATGCCTCTCATGAATGCAAGGATCTATTGGGTAAGTTTGGAAAAGTACATGATAAGGTGTTTTGTGGTAGTCAAATTGTTGTGCATTTGACTGATATTCCAACTTATCAAAATGCGACAAGGAATAATTTTGTAAGACAAGTTATTGATAGAGGTGGAGTGGTCCATAATCGAGTAAATTGTGCATACATGTTCATGAACCCAGTATTGTTAGAGAAGTTGCGACGGTGTTTGGCTTCTCTTGGCTTGCAGGAAAGGTGATGAATAAATTTTGACATGATATATCAGGTAACTTGTTGTCAAGGTGGAGATTGTTTAAATGTGCCAACTAATTTCCCATGATTGTTAGGATATGGGCGGATTTCTTGACTCTTACTACTTTGCAGTTAGCTGAACCAAATCAACTAAAAATAAAATATGGACATATGTAATTGTTTGATCAGTTTGTGTAACTATTTGATCAGTTTGTGATCAATTTGTGTAACTGTTTGATAGATGTTGTATATTTGTGCATGCTTGTAGAGGAAAAGCTGAGTGTGGGATGAGTGTAAGGAAAGTTGTAAGCTGGTGTTTGGTTGTTGTAATTTTCTCTTGGTCAATAAGAGTACCAATTATAATTGCCCTGTGGATGTTTCCCTTTTGAATACGTTTACCACACAAAATATTGTGTTCATTGTGTGATTGCTGCTTGCTTTATTTATTTCATTAAAATATTGTTTTGTTTATGCTTCCGCTGCCCAACATTTGAGGGCTCTATAATCAATACAAAGTCGCCATGTCCCATCCTTCATATGTACCAACACAATTGGGCTCCCACAAGTTGAGGAGCTCAATTGAATGTGACCCTTGTGGATGCGATTGTGAATTTGTCACTTTATTTCCTCATTCTTAGAAAGGGAGCACTTGTATATTGGACCATTGGGTAAGGGCACACCATGTATCAATTGAATTGAATGTTTTACCTGACAATGTAGAGGCACCCATGTATCAATTGAATTGAATGTTTTACCTGACAATGTAGAGGCACCCATGTAGGTGAAGTGAATATATCTCTATACTCCGCTACAACCTTTTCCACTTGCTTCTGTTATGTGGAGAGATCCTATGCAAAGGCTGTGGAAGTTACAATGAACTTTCATTCACCTTCTAACCAGACCAAGAAGAGGAAACACATTTCAGTCTAAGAGATTAGCTTCCAACATTGTTTATCCAAGATTAATGAAATTGCAATAGTCGGAACTACCTCTAGTACCCTGTAGGGATGACTTTGCAAAGTAATAATGACACTACATGGCTGGGACTCATAACAGTATGATGTTTCTATATATAAGGTTTTCCTAAAAGAACATAAAAAATTTCAAGTGGGAAAACATCACACAGTGCCTCATCTTTGAAGGGATTGATGTCTTAGGACAATCAACACTATTGGCTGACACAAAGGTCTCGTCCCTGGATCAACCAGCCGATGGTGTATGGTTGAGGGTGTGGCATTGTCGATAGCTTCTGTCTCTTGATGACCTCGACAAAGATTAGGTTTTTCTAGATTTCGTTGTCAAAAGAGAAATCTATTGTGGTCCCCTTCACCCACATCTATGAATGGAAGAGGTGCTCCCCCTCCTAAAGATCCTTATACTCATCTGGTTGGATTTTTGTGGTTGTGATGGTAGCACTAGGTTCTGCATTGATGATCTACTTTCCTTGTTTAGAATCAAAGTTTGAGTCAGAGTCCAACTCCTTTTCTTTAAGCTCAACCAAAAATGATTTTTTCGAGCAACATTCATTAGTGTTGTGCCAGGGGATTTTGTGGAACTCACACCAGTTTCCATTGTCCTTCTTCATTTTCCCATTACCCTTCTTTGCTTGCAGCTTGGATTGGTTTTCTTGAGGTTGGATTTCCTTGCTCTGTCCCTTGTTCTGTGAGTTAGGGCCACCTTTACCATACTTCTTTTGTTGTGGATTTGCAGACTTGAACTCCCTCTTATTCCATTGCTTAAATTTTTGCTCAATTTTGACAACATATCAATAAGTGACTCCTAGTGAGGATATGTACAAGAAAACCATATCTATTTGGATGTACCCCTGCAAGACACTATGGTACTTCAAAACCAACTATTTCTCAGAGTCTATGATACCCAAATTTGAGTGCAAGTTATAGAAGATGTTGGTGTGCTCCAACACTTTTTGGTCTCCCTCCTGAGGCAGAGTCATCCATCTCGTGAACTAGTCATCATAGTTTCCAATGGGGTAGAATTCCTCCTTGAGGGCATCAACAAAGGCCACCCAAGTGGGTTCTCTCTTGAATGCCATAGACTCATCTTTGTTGTGTCTCTCCTAGTAACATTCCCACCAATATTTGACATGGGGGAGGGATTTAAGGAGTGCGAAGGTCATCATTTCAGTGTTGGAAATTTTTTGAACAGATTAATAACTCTCTAATAAATTTAAGCATTTCTCCAAATCATCTGCATCTATCAGGTTGCTTGTTGAAGGTGCCTCACCCACCGTTGACAGTTGTTGAAGGATCAGGGTGAAGTTGTCCATCATCTCGTTCCTCTATCATGTAAGGGATTGCTTGAGCAACATATTAAAAGGATATCCTACTCCGTCATATCACTTTTCTTCCTTCATTGGAGGATGCTTGGATGATCCGTAAATAGGAGGATTATAGCCTATCCATCTCACCAACACAGAGTCCTCTACAAAACAAATATAATAATCATTATCATCCACTTATAGAAACTTGACTGGCCAAACCAAAGTCAAGTCAACCGGGAAACTGATCCGTCAACCACCCCAAGTCGAATCAACCGAATGATAAGGAATTCAAACTCCCAGAGGTCGAGTTGGAAGTAAGGCAAGTCAACCATGTTTGGTCGACCAAGTCGAATCAAATGAAATTCTGGTCGACCAAGAGAACCAAATTGACCAAATGAAAACCCAGTCAAACCATTGGTAGATCTAGTTGACTATAAATTGTCGATGGTCGAATAAGCAAGAGGAAAAAAACCTATGGTGGAGTTGAAACTGTCGGGTATGTGTTATATTCTTTGCATGTGTGTGTGTGGGTGCGTCAGATATGACAACTGCGTCTAACGATCCCTCTAGTAGTGCTCTTTGTGTCGTGTGCGTTGGGAGATTTCCTAGGGGGGTCCTAGGGGGGGCAGGTATGCCCCCCCTGGTTACGCGCAATGTTCGACAATGAGTGGTAGGCCGGGGCAGCGCCCCAAATTTTTTGTTTTGGGCGTTTTTTTTCTATTTTTAACGGATTTTTCTATTTTTAGTGGTTTACTAAATTAATCCCGGATTAAGGGATTAGGGTTTTGGTATCTATGGAATACCTAAGAAAATTGTATATATATTGTATGGTGAATGGTGAGATTCGATATAATGAATATAAGAAAGGTTTTCCCGGTTGAGGGTTTTCGGTATAAATCTCTGTGTACTATGTGAATGCGCCATTGATTAAATTATGTTTTTCTTAAGAATCTATATGCATTTCTTTACTTCATAGGTTTAAAACTTACATGTGGTATCAGAGCTCATTTTTGGCTTCAGAGGGACGCCTTTGTTGTTGAGGGTTTGGCTTAGTCTTGATAGATCAAGTTTATCTTGGGTCTGTGATAAACCTGGTTTTAGTGGGAGCTTTTACAGTGGTGATTTGAGTGTAGAAAGAAGAATGGCGAGTTCTTCTAGAATCGAGATAGAGAAGTTCAATGGTAAAAACTTTGAGCTATGGAAGCTGAAGATGGAGGACCTTCTTGTAGACAAAGAACAATGAATCGCTGTGGATCTTGGTACACAACCAACTGGTACACAACCTACTGGCACACAGATGACTGGTACACAACCTACTAGTGCACAAACTACCAGTACACCACCTACTGGTATGTCGAAGGAAGATTGGGAGAAGTTGGACAGGAGAGCAAGGAGTACTATTCGACTCTGTCTGGCAGATTCGGTGTTGTTGAATGTCTCAGGAGAATATACAACCAAGGAAATATGGGATAAGTTGGGGAATTTGTATCAATCAAAGTCCTTGGTAAACAAGTTGTTTCTTCAAAAGAA
>SNQJ01S0004422.1:53081-89910 GCA_010110895.2 Picea sitchensis | reverse complement strand
ATTTTTCCACCAGTCTAAGGATGGAAGGAATTGGAGTACTTCAACTTGGTATCCATTCTCTCCCAAAGTGTTATCCAAAATCTGCCCAAGAACTTGTTGTCCCTATAAGATGTGATGGAGTTTGGCAATCCGAAACGTACCCAAATATGGATGAAGAATAGTTCAATTTCCTCTCGTCTAGATATTGTCTTCTTACAGGGAATGAACACAAACATTTTGTTGAAGCAGTCTACCAAAATGAACAAGTAGTCATGGCCTCTACGAGTCATAAGAAAACCTCTGAAAAAATCCATGGAGATGCTCTCCCAAGGTTTGTTTGGCACTGACAATGGCATGTAAAAACCAAGTTTTTGGTTGCTTGGCTTGCTAGTTTTGCAAAGAACACAACCTCTAACAAACTTTGCCACCTACTCCTACATCTTCGTCCAATACACATATTGTTGCAAATTCACCATTGTCTTTTTCACGCAAAAATACCCAACAACCCTATAAGTGTGTGATTCTCTCATCAACTGAACTCTTCTATCCTAGGGTTTGCACAGTTTGTCCTGATTGTACAACAACCCATATTAGAGGTGGTATTCATTTGCTTCCATGACAGTGACCGAATTCTCCTTCAACTAATTGTAGACTACTCTAAAATATCAAGCTCTCTCGTAATCTTCATGCGGAAGTTCATGAGTGAAAGGATTAAGCTGCATTATCTATCCAATTGTTGCAATCTTCTTCAGTGGTGGTCGAGAGAGCATGTTTTCTAGTGTATTTGTGGTTCCTTTCTTGTACTTAATCAATAGATGAAATTTCTGCAAGAAACCTAACCACTTGTAATGCCTCAGCTACTGCATATTTCTCTGACTCTATAGATACTGGAGGGGTTGATGATCCGTGTGTATGATCGTCTCTTTTCCCAAGAGGTAATGCTTCCACTTCTTCACTGTTTGTACAATTGCAAATAACTCTTTATCATATGTGGGATAGTTAAGCATTGCTCCATGAAACAACTTTGAATGGTAGCATGCAGGCCTTCCTCCTTGCACGAGTACTGCTCCTAATGCATATCCACTAGAATTAGTCTTTATCTCAAAAGGTCACTGCAAATTTGGCATGGCTAACATTGGAGCATTGCTGGTTTTCTTCTTCAAGTCTTCAAATTCTTTTTGTTGTGTCTTACCCCAATGAAATCTCTTTCCTTTGGCAATCACGACATACAATGTCACTGTTACTGTAGAGAATTTTACAATGAACTTTCTTAGATATCGAGATTCTCCCATGAAACTTCTAACCTTTGTCACATTGGTGGGAATACACCATTGGGCGATGGCTACAATATTCTCTAGATATACCCTCAACTCCCCTCCTCCAATCATGTGTCCAAGATATATCAAGGAAGTCTTTCCAAACTCACATTTTTTCAAGTTGGAAATCAATTGATTCTTCTTCAAGGTCTCTGTACATGTGTCACATGTGCAAAGTTATTTTTCCAAGTATTGTTGAAGATTGACATGTCATACATATATACTATTACAAAAGAGTCAATGAAGGGACGTAGCACATCATTAATTAGTCTCATAAACGTTGCAGGTGCAATGCATAATCCAAAAGGCATTACTAACCACTCGTACAAACCTTGTCTTGTTTTGAAAGTTGTCTTCCACAGGTCTTGTACTGTGATCCTCACTTGCTGGTAGCCTGATTTAAGGTCCATCTTAGTGAATAATTTGGCTTGCTGCAGTTTATCCAACAAGTCATCATTCCTTATATGTATTTTTGATGGTAATCTTATTCAGGGCACGATAGTCAAGGCACATTATACAACTTCCATATTTCTTTGACACCATGATGATGGGTGAAACACATGGTGATGTACTGAGTCTGATGACTCCCTACTCCAACAACTATTGTAGTTGCTTCTTTGCTTCATCTGCTTCAATGACATATTTCATATACATTCCAATGTTAGGCAGTGGTGACTCTGACAACAACTGAATCTTGTGGTCAACCTCTCGCTTGGGTGGCAATCCCTAAGGCTCTTGAAAAACTTCCTTGTAGGATTCAATTAATTGTTATAGTTGTTGACGTTGCTCGCCACTACATCGTTCCAAGGATGCCTTCATCTCCAACTCACTTGCTTCTCTTTGATGTATTCCTTCTCTCAAGAACAACTAGACAAACTTCTTTGTACTGCCCATGATTCTTCTGACTCGATGAGCATTGATTCGAGAGATCTTATCTTTGTCCTTGTGTGCATTTATGGCATACACTTTTCCATCCTTCACTAGTCTATACTGGTTAGATCTCCTATTTAAAATGGCATCCCTTACATACAAGTATGGACTTCCCAAGATGACTCCACATATGTCTAGAGGGACCACATCTGCAACTACTTCATCATCAAAGTTTTGATTGATGGAAAACTTAAATTTGCACTGATTTCTCACTTTCAATTCCACATATTGTCTTACCCATCCCAGGGGGTATGGATGCATATGAAATTGTGTATCTAGCCCAATTTTCTTAGCCAATTGCACAAATATCAAATTGGATTGTGAACTGGGATCAAGCAAACAATCAACCTTATTCTGCTTCATGTGGATTTTAATGCAGAATAGTTCAGTCATTGCCTTCTTCTCTTTGTGATTGCAACCAACTAATCCCACCTCCTTTTGAAGATTAGTGCAATTGATCTTCCCTTCTGGGTTTGAGGTGCTATCCACCCGTTCCTCAACATCCAATGATATCATTTCTCTCTCTCTCTCTCTCTCTCTCTCTCTTTATTTCTTCTGGAAATATTTGGGGCACTTCTTAGGGTGCAATTTCCAACAGTTCTCCTCAGTGTGTCCCTTTCGATCACATCCTTTACATTGTTAAATTGAAGGAGTTTATTCTTGTGTTGTTTCCATGATCTTCTTTTCATTCCACTTCTTCTTGTTTTTCTTCTTCTTTTGTTGCTCTGAGGGTTTGACTTGATTTTGTGTACCTATTTGTTGCTTCCACTTGTCTCCCTCAAAGTACCGTGCTGGCATATTGGCCTCATCAATCATATTTGATCTAAATTAAATTAGTTGTCTATGAATGTGAGGCAACAATGCCCCAAAATACTCAACTAACATGTCTGGACTTTTGAGAGAGACTCCCATCTGAATTTCTCTCTTCCTGAACTTTTTGGTGACTTCTTACACTGATTGTCCTTGTCTCTGCTTGAAGTAATGCCATGCTATTTGTTGGTGTTCATCATATCCTATTGGATAAAATTGGGATTTGATCATGTCCTTGAACACCTCCCAATCAGTCACAAGTGGCTCATTTCCTAGTGCTCTAGTTACTGCATCACTTTCCCACCATGTTAAAGCATGACCTTCAACCTTAAACCAAGCAAAATCAATCTTTTATTTTCCAGTTACTTCATGCAAGTTGAAGTTTTCTACCATCTGTTGTAGCCATTGGTTCAACCTAATAACATCCACTTCCCCAGTATATGGCTTGATTTCCACCTTGGCCTCCACATAGAAATGTACATGTGTCTTGGTATAGTTGTAGTCTCTCATCTTTGTGTTAGTCTTACACTCTATCTCTAACTTAATTTCATCCTTCTTGGGGCCTTCATGACAAGCCCCTATTGATGGTGTTTCCTTGCTCTTCGATGTCAATAGTTGTGACACCATCAATGTCAATGTGGACAAACGCTTCTCAAATCGATCCAACCTGACCCTGGGATATTATTCCTCTTCTCTTACATAAGGCTCCCCTTCCATTCTTGGTGCTCTACTTCTCTCTATCCCTGGAAACAACTCTTGTCCACTTATTTTGTAATCACCACGGGTACTTACCATACATGTCTCACTAAATGCATTTGAAGTTCTACTCTGATACCATCTAATTTGTAAATGGGAGGATTATAGCCTATCTGTCTCACCGACATGGAGTCCTCTACAAAACAAATACAATCATCGTTCTCATCCACTTATAGAAACTCAACTTGCCAAGCCAAAGTTGAGTCAACCAGGAAACTGACCCGTTGACCACCCTAAGTCAAATCAACCAAATGATAAAGAAGTCAAACTCCCAGAGGTCGATTCGAAAGTAAGGAAAGTCAACCAAGTCGAGTCGAATGAAAAGAAAGTTGACCAAGTTGAATCAAACGAAAGTTTGGTCGACCAAGAGAACCAAATTGACCAAATGAAAACCCAATTGAACCATGGGTGGATCTAGTTGACTGGAAATTGTTGATGGTCAATTAAGGAAGAGGAAAATGACCAATGGTGGAGTTGAAATTCTCAGGGTTGAGTAAGGTCTACCAACGATGAAGAGTATAAGTCAGAGGTCGAATTTGACAACCAACTGCGTAGGAAAACATTTGGGGTGCAATTTTGGTAACTCACGACACATAAAAATGCCCAGGGGAGATTTTGGTAATCCACAACACCTGGAAAAACCTCTGGAAGTTGATTTTGATATTCAACAACAGAGAAAAATGTTTGGGGCAAAATTGATAGATGAAGGAATTGTAAAAATATGTATATGGTTCATGGGTAGTTAATAAATGCCCAAACAACACTAAATTTCAAGTATGAACTATACATGAATTATGGGCAAAGGAAAAATTCCCCGAAAAGGTAGTGAATGTGAATCAAAGACTATAAACCAAGTACAAACACTGACTGATAGCGGAATCGACTCCGGAAGTGAGAGAAAATCCCCAATGACTCTTAAACCAAAAATTAGAAACCCCCAAGTAAATAGAAACGACTTGGGAAGGATGGTCATCGATTTCCAACTTTAGAATCAATGTACGAGTATGGTTAAAGAGTTGTTAGTATGGTTTGTTGACTCATGGGAGCCATATTCATATAAAACGTGCTCAAACCATAATTGGCACAAAGTTCTTGTTATAAAAACAGGACCGCGGAGCAATAAAATAAAACAAATGCAGAAACAAAACACATAAGACACATAATACAAGAGAGACACAGATTTACGTGGTTCACCCAGTGTGGGCTACGTCCACCATAGAAATTGCCAGGTCCTTCCTTTATTATTATCCATCAAAAGAATGGATACAACCTACAACAAAACCCGTTGTAACTTCCTCTTCTTTTCTCTCAGTATCCTCTCTCCCGAGAATGCAATATTTCACCATCAACCATAGAATACAATATTCACCATCAACCATAGCCGCAATACGATTCCCTCATAAAAGAGGGTTTCTTTCTAGGGCAAAAAACCCTAACATAATCTCTACCGTTAGATCTGCGACCTTATAATGAACGGTCCAGATTTACAATGAAATTACAATATACTTTTATAAGGCAATTTTTTCTTCGGGGGCTTCGCCCCCGAATCCCCGCTGGGGGCTCGCTTGCTCCCAAATCCCCCAGCCGGGGGGATAGGCCCCCCAGACCCCGTAGAGGGGGTACCCCCCCTCTGCACTCCCCCACGTGGAAGAGTGTACATACTTCTGGGGTGTAAATACTTCATGGGGTATAAATACGGCTGAAAGCAAGGACCTCTGAATCAGGAAGATAATTAGGCTCCACAACCAACAATTCTCTTTACTAAAAAATATGCAAACAACCATTAAATTACAATACATTCCATTAACCATTCATTAAATGACAATGAAGACAATTCCACTCATAGACAAAAAAATTTGAATACAAAAAACACACATACATAACTCAACGTTCAATTTGGAATCCCAAATGGGAAAACCAACATTCTTTTGGCTTTGGCTAGGATCTTTATTATTCAACAATGGACAAGTTACATTCTCTTTGGTTCATGTCTATGCTCCTTAGTGACATATGGGAAACCTCTTTACATCATTCACAACTAAAGAACCCCTCTCTCATTGTGGGAAACATTATATAGATGACTGAGTCAACTAGGAGGATAGATGGAAGGTTAGACGTCCCTAACGCTTCAACTTCTATTCAATCCATTTCTCCTTATTTTCTTTGTTTGTTTGTCTTTTCTCCCAAGTAGAAAAGTTCTCATGAAAGTCTCATTATTTCTTTACGTACAAACATATACTACTCGAATTTACATATCAATTAAAATTTAGACTACATTACATACAATGGTAGACATCAATCATGATGGCATGGGGCCCTTCACGCCAACACGTTGATCTCTTATTCATCCATATCCTTAAACATTTCATGTGTTGATCATCTTAGAACTTGTGTCAATAGCCAAATTTTCTTGTTGGATCCAATTCAGATCGTTGGGCCAACAAGAGCGGTCGTCCCCAAGTGAAAGTAACTTGAGATCCAAATCTCTATACCCTGACCTCGTCGGGGACATGCACTGAGAAATAACAAGGAGTAGATTGCTTTGATACAACTAATCTGAATTATATTGAGAATGAAATGGAACACACACATAAATATACCAGGGAGTACAACAATACAATGAAACCCAACTTCTATTAACGGATAAAATAGTAGAATATTGTAGAACACAAGTTGGATAGAATGGTGGTAGCTTATCTTTGAAGAGAAAGAAATGATGGTTATGCTCATTCGAAAAAAGATGATTTCAAAGAAGCTGAAAAGGTCCTATTATCATGAAACATAAAAAATAAAGAGGCAGAAAAGGGCCTTTTATCATGAAGCTTAAAAAATAAAGAGGAGAAAACCTAAACATCAAAACCCTAACCTTTGAAGATGAAACACCAAAAGCACTGTGGGCCCCAAGGTGGTTAGTTGATACGTCAACTTCACGGGGGAACAAATTTTGCATACGATCTTTGTTTGGGGCACACAATATGTCATTGGAAAGAACTGTCTGAGGACTACAACTTTTGGTCAAATCCGAGGAATGTCATGGAAATCCCCGACCCCTAGAATGTAAAAAAAACATCGTTTAAAGCCTCAAATCGGCCTTGGAAGTTTGGCACCTAAAAAAATGTAGAAAAACCTCCAAGAAGATAAAGAACCATTGAGTCAGTGGAAGAGGTGGACGACCATTGTAACGTCCCTCGTTACCAACACTAACAAAATGATCTAATACCAATTTGTAACATCCCCAACTTATTGCTGAGCAATGCCACTCCAAAAATCTAGTGCACAAATTCTACACTATAACATTAATCTTTGCAGAAAGACGTGAGGTGACGCGCACAATCCCAAGATGGATCGTGCCACACAAATGTTCCTCTTCAGAAACCAGTTATAAAATCATAATTAACAACTAATACAACTACCTACACAATCATTTACAGAACACAAGTATTAATGCACACATAACCACTCTGAACACATGATTACTACTGCGCGCACAACCATTCTGGTGTCACACGTAAATTTTGTTCTCCTTGTGCGGGGACTGCTTTCCTGTGCACACAACGAACCCAGCCTCTTGCACGCATGATTTATTT
This sequence comes from Picea sitchensis, assembly GCA_010110895.2. NCBI lineage: Eukaryota > Viridiplantae > Streptophyta > Pinopsida > Pinales > Pinaceae > Picea > Picea sitchensis. The sequence goes on along the minus strand of SNQJ01S0004422.1, from coordinate 82,532 downwards.
CCCTGTGCACACGACAATTCTAGCGTCACCTTGGAAACTCATGACCTTTATTAAAAAATTAACTAACATGAATACTTAATAACTGTCATACTCTGCATGTGCGACGAAAAATACTGAATAACAACATCACACTTTACATGTGGAAACAACATTATACAAAACAATGACATTTGATCATATGAAACATCATATAAGAAATAAACCCATATGAGACATAGGTAAATAAGAACACAGTAAATTAGATAAGCACATAAAGGACACTTATCTTTTATAAAGAGTCACCAACTGCGCGTAGATCTCAGACATTCCTCCCAACCATAGAATCTGTTACTCATAAAATGTCAGCAACATGTCACCCCCGAGCTAGGGATTAAACTCCACCAGGGAAAAAGGATTCCTAATGGCAAGCTAAGGTCTGATAATAAGCAAAATTTCTGAGTCCAAGGTGCCCAACTGTTGTGACTAGCCTACAGTCTCTCATTCCCCACATGCCTGTCCCACCCTAGAAAGTGTTCCCCTTCTCTACTCAACATTCCCTTTGCTGCCTCACTTCCCTTCCAGGGCTTCAAACACAGGTCAGACAGGAAGTATCAGAGCCCTGTAACTAATGACCATCGCACCAGGGAATAATTCCTAGCAAATCTCTCACCTGGAGAGAATGCTTACGGTCATGACAACTCGCCTCTTCGACAACAAAATCTATAGTTACTATATGGAAACCCATTTCCAAGTTTTTCTTTTAAGTTAAGGTAATGGTCATCCCCGATTCAAATGGTCTGACCCCTGAAGAAAAAAATGAGTGAATCCCCCCCAAAATACACTAAGGTTCAATCATATATTTGCATGGTCATAACTGGACACTTGTCACCTTCAGAATTAGCTTTAGCCACTTGGTGACTCATTCCCATCCCTCGAGAACTTAGGATAAATAAATATACATAAAGTATACTTTTAAAAATTATTAATAAAATATTCCCTTGGACTTAAGCCCCCTTGGCTTAGCCCCCCTCGTAATCTCTTATCCCCCTTTTCCCTTTTTGGTGGAGTTTATCTCCTTGTCTCTTTTTGTCTGATTGGTCTGTGCACAATGATGTGATTTTACTAATAATTTGAGTGTGATTACATTTTACAAGGATAGGCACACTGACCTTTTTGAATCCCGACTCACCAGCCCGATAACCACATAGGCTCTCTGACCTCAAATACACACACACACACAAAAAAAAACTTGGTTCGATGCACTCTTCAAGTTAATCCTCGCACACTTACTCAAGTGCACACAACACTATGGAATTGTTGGACACACCTACCACACTTAGAGGGGGGGTGAATGAGTGTGGGGCTCTTTTTCCCAAAACTTCCCTCTTGCACAAAAACTCATCAATTAGCATTCANCCATACCATACATCATGAAACAAAAGATATGTCATCAATGAAATAGAGAATCATGAACAATATATCCACCAAGTAAATCATGTACCAAAATGTGTCCCAACTCACTAGTGTGTTGAACTTTCTACCATAAATTGCCTCAAATGGACTCATATTTAAAGATGCTTGATACCCATTGTTGTAAGAAAACTCTACCAAGTGTAGGTAGTATTCCCATTTTGATGGTTTATCCATCACATACATCTTGAGCATATCAATCACCTGATTTACTCTCTCAGTTTGTCCATTTGACTCAGGGTGATATGTTGTGATAAAGTTCAGATTTGTCCCAAATTATTTGAACAACCCTTTCCAAAAAATCAATGTGAACTTGGGATCTATGTCAGACACAATAGTCTTAGGTACACCATGTAGCCTAGCAATTTATCTCATGTATATATTAGTAATGTTGGTTGCCTTGTGAGTTGACTTCACTAGAATAAAATGGGCAACTTTAGTAAGCTTGTCCACCACTACCATAATGGAATCATGTTGCTTAGCAGTCCTAAGAAGCTTAGTAATGAAATCCATGGTTACAACTTCCCACTTCCACTCAGGAATGGGCAAGTGTTGTAGAAAACTAGCTGTGTGTCTGTGCTCATCCTTGACCTTTTGACATTCAAGGCATCTAACAATAAAATCAACAACCTCTTTTTTCATGCTTGGCCAATAGTATTTCTTTTTGACTATGTAATTGTCTTCTAGTAGCCTGGGTTCCCAACATAAGGAACTTTATGCATCTATGAAAATAACATATTTTTCAACTCTTGATCATTTGGCACATAAACTTTGTGCCTATACATGAGGATTCCATCCTCTTTTAGCTCATAACCTTCAAATTTCTGTTGCAATTTACCTTGCTATAAATTTTCATTTATGTCCACATAACATTGATATGCTTTGGAAACCTCTAAAATTCTGTCACTCAAATATGATTTTTACATGCTAATGGTTGCAACATGCATCTCATGCACCCTCCTGCTGAGTGCATCAACAACCTTGTTCTCTTTTCCTTTGATATGCTTTATATCAAATTCATACTCACTGAGGAAATCTAACCACCTGCTTTGCCTGGAATTTAGAGTTGGTTGTCCAAACAAATATTTCAGACCACTGTGGTCTATCCTCAACTCAAATATTCTTCCCATGAGGTAGTGCCTCCACATCTTTAAGGCATGCACTGTGGCTTCCAATTCCAAATCATGAGTAGCATAATGAATTTCATGATCCTTTAATTTCCTTGATTCGTAGCACATCACATGCCCATTCTCACAAAGGACTCCACCGAGCCCTTCCTTTCATGAATCCATGCACACAACGAAGTCTTCATTAGGATCAACAATTCTCAAAATTGGCGCACTTGTAAGCAAACTCTTCATGTCTTGAAAACTCCTTACACAATCCGGTGTCCATTCAAATCACACCTTTCTTTTGCAAGGATGTAATTGGGTGTGGAATTTTTGAGAAGCCTTCAATGAATCTTCTGTAGTAACCTGCAAGTCCCATGAAGGACCTCACCTCAAAGACATTTCTTGGTCTTAGCCATTCTTCAATGGCCCTTATCTTTTCTGGATCCACTGCTATTCCTCCTTCCAAAATGATATGAACCAAGTAATGAATCTACCTATGGTAGAATCAACACTTGCTCAACTTTGCATACAACTGATTCTCTCTCAATACTTGCAACACCATCCTCAAGTGTTGCTCATGTTATTCTTCATACTTTGAGTAAATAAGTATGCCGTCAAAAAATACAATGGAAAACTTATCTAAGTATTCTTTGAATATACCATTCATTAAACACATGAAGACAACTGGTGCATTTGACAATCCAAATGGCACCACAATGAACTCATAATGTCCATACCTCATTATGAAAGCAACCTTACTCATGTATTATTATTTAATTATCACTTGGTGATATCCATATCTGAGATCAATCCTTGAAAATATTTGCGTGCCCCTCAACTGGTCAAAGAGGTCATCTAACCTTGGAAAATGATACTTGTTATTTATTGTTATTTTGTTCAACTTCCTGAAGTCAATACAAAGCCTCAACATACCATCCTTCTTCTTCACAAACAATACTGGGGCACCCCAAGGTAACACAATTGGGAATATATACCCCTTCTTCAGAAGCTATTCAAGTTGCATATGCAATTCCTTCAACTTTGGTGTACTCATCCTGTAAGGAGTCTTGAATACGGGGGCTGCTCCAGGCATTAGATTTATAGATAAATCAATATCTATTTTCTGTGGCAACCACGATATTTCTTTAAAGACATCTTCAAATTCTTTTAGTATTGCACAATCTTCAACATTTAGCACTTTATCCTTAAGTGTCTCTTCCATGTGCGCTGCAAATACTTGGCATCCATTCCTATATATTTTCTTCAATTGCAAGGCTAAAACTTCTTTGATAGTTACAACTCTTGGAATGCCTTGGACTGCTCTTAAGTTTCCTTCCTCATCCAAGCAAGTAAATGCCTTATTGTAACAGTCTATTACAACATGATATTGGTCCAACCAATCCATACCAATGAGGAAATCGTAAGAGCCTAAAGGTATAATATTCAAATCAACTTTTGTTCTCAACCCTTTCATATCCATTAGACATGCCTTAATGATCTCATTAATTTTCCTTTTTTCCCTCATAGCTAACACACCAACCAAGGTTTTCTTAGCTTGCTTCTTGGCCATTGGAATCTTTCTACCATCTTGGGATCTAGATAACTATGACTAGCTCCTGAATCAATTAAAATAGCAATGGGTTGGTCATTAATCTTACATTCCACTTCAATCATGTGCAACTGAAACTCAACTTGCTTGTTATCCAGGGCTACGTAGATCCTTGGTACATTTCTGCCCATGTATTCAACTGTCACAACTTGCTGTACATTTTGAACATTCCTCACTTTTTCACCTCTGTAAGAGCAATCTATGTACATGTGGTTTCCTCCACAACCCCAACATTGAATAGGTGGTTGCTTTGGTCTTTGCCCCATTGTCTCAATAATTATGGGATCCTTGGGAGTTGGTTGTCCTTGAGAAGTATTTATGAAAAGTGGTGGCTTAGTCCCCTTCTTCCTTTGTTCCATCTTGTTTTTCTTTTTGTCTTCCCAAGCCTTTTGGAAAGCCGGTCTTCCCCTTTGCTGATCATAAAGACATTTAGTTTGCCTTTGGTTTCCTCCAATGTTTTGGGGTCATCATATTGTATCTTGTCACTGATAAATGATGGTTTCCCACTCAAGTAGCTTTGAATTTTAACTTGCTTGTCCTTTATGAATGCAACATATTTCAACAACTCTAAGAATCGCCTTTCATACTCATATATTGCCACACTCCCAAGCTTGAATTCAAAGAACTCCTTCATTTTCTTGTCAGAGTATCGCTTGGTTAAGTATTTCTTTTGAAAATACATTTTAAACTCCCTCCAAGTAACCTTCTTCTCATCAATGTGTTTCACCTGCACGAACTGATCCCACCACATTGATGCTTTTCCCTTTAGCTGATAGATGGCAATTCTCCCTTCTTCCCGCGCAGAGTAATTATGCAGCTCGAAGTACTTCCTCATGCCCAACAACCAGGTCTCCACATCTTCATCCTTCTTGTGCTCACCATAAAAGGTAGGATGCTTGATCTTATTCATTTCTTCTTGTAGCTCGTCCATCCCAGTCCTTCTCTTATGATTTCTGACATGAGATGGACTTGAGCTACTCTGCACTTTCCTAAATGAATTTTTTGGTGAGTGATGATGATTCCTATCCACACTTCTTGTTTTTCTTCTCTCATCTCATCACGAGACATGCGACTTCTTGACTTGCTTGACTCTGTCTCCTTATCCATTTTCTTTTCTATTTTGTCCAAGCTTTGCGTCAACTTGATATTGAAGACATCTTGTTGCTTCTTGGATTTCATAAGCCTTTCATTATCGACTTTATAACTTTGGACAGATTTTTACAGTCCCTTTATGGTTTCTACCAAGTTTATGCGCTCCTCCTTGCCTTCTCTATGCTCATTGGATTCTGTACTATCAATACCCATACCGATATACAAACCCTTGAATTCATCATCATGGCTATAAGTTCATTGCACATCTTCCATGATTTTGACTCTTTGTATTGATTCCGTCTCGATCTAATCGCTATTAATTCTGTAAAATGTGCAAGCTATAATATTTGTTAGACGAATTCATGCGACAACTTCATGAAAACTTTGCACAATTTTTTCATAATCCTTTGTTCTAATTTCTTGGATGATTTTAACGTCCCAATTAAAAATTTCTGGGTGAATAATTGGACTCCTCTGTCCAAAACTTTCCCATCGACCACTCCCTTGCGCAATTTTGAGTCTTTCGTAGTAAATTATGGTCATTTGGAATTCACCCAAATACCCTTTTACTCTTTCTTTCTTCCCTTTGAAGCCCATGCGCGCACTAGTATTCAACATGTACCAATGCACAATGTCAATATTTAACATATACATAGTGTATCAGTATTACACATGCACCACTAGTTTTTCTCTGCACAACCCCAAATTTTAGTGCACACACCCGTGCACCATTGTTTTTTGCGCATTTACAACGCCGCACCCCGCAATGTCAAAATTTAGTGTGCACACTTGCACATTCTTATTTTATGCGCACCATGGTCGCGCTGTAATTCCAAATTAGACCACTTACCAGTTCAAATTTTTACCTTAAGTAGATACTCGGCCCATGCAGGCTTAGTGTTGAAACTGGAGCTCTGATACCAATCTGCAACGTCCCTCGTTACCAACAGTAACAAAATGATCTGATACCACTTTATAACATCCCCAACTTATTACTGAGAAATGACACTCCAAAAATCTAGTGCACAGATTCTACACTATAATTTTAATCTGCGCAGAAACACGTGAGGTAACGCGCATGATCCCAAGCTGGATAACACCACACAGATTTTCTTCTTCAGACACTAGTTATAACAACGGAATTAACACCTGATTCAACTGCGCGCACAATTATTTAGAGAACACATGTATTACTACGCGTGTAACCACTTTGAACATATGATTACTACTGCACGTGCAACCATTCTAGTGCCACATGTAAATTCTGTTCTCCTTGTGCGTGAACTGCTTTCCCGTGCACATAGCGAACCCAACCTCTTGCGTGCACGAATTATTTCCCCGTGCGTACGATAATTCTAGCGTCGCCTCGAAAACTCTTGACCATTATTATAAAATTAAATAACATGAATACTTAATAACTGTTATACTCTGCATGTGCGACAACAAATACTGAATAACAACATCATCCTTTACATGTGCAAACAACATTATACAAAATACCGACAATTTTTCATATGCAACATCATATTGGAAATAAACCCATATCAGACATAGGTAAATAAGCACACAATAAATTAGACAAACACATAAATGACACTTATATTTTATAAAGAGTCACCAATTGTGCGCAGAGCTCAGTTGTTCCTCCCAACCATATACTATGTTGCCCATAAAATTTCAGCAACATGTCACCCCCGAGTTGGGGATTAAACTCCACCAGGGAAAACAGATTCCTAATGCCAAGCTAAGGTCTAATAATCAACATAATTTCTCAGTCCAAGGTGCTCAATTTCTGCAACTAGCTTACAATCTCTCATTCCCCACATGCCTGTCCCACCCCAGGAAGTGTGCCTCTTCTCTGCTCAACAATCCCTCAGCTGCCCCACTTCCCTTCTAGGGATTCAACAATAGTCTAGATAGGAAGTCTCATAGCCCTGTAACTAATGCCCAATGCACCATGGAACAATCCCTAACAAATCTCTCACCAAGAGAGAATGCTCACGGGCCTGACAACCCGCCTCTTCAACAACAAAAACTCTGGTTACTAGATGGAAACCCCTTTCCAATTTTTCTCTGCAGGTAAGGTAATGGCCGTCCCTAGTTCAAATGGTCCAACCCCTGAAAAAAAAAAGAGTGAATCCCCCAAAAATACACCAAGGTTCAACAATATATTTGCATGATCACAACTGGACACTTGTCACCTTCAAAATTAGCTTTAGCCACTTGGTGACTCATTCCCATCCCTTGGGAACTAAGGATAAATAAATATCCTTAAAGTATACTTTTCATAAATTTTAATAAAATATTCCCTTGGACTTAAGCCCCCTTGGCTTATCCCCTCTCATAAAATCTTGGCCCCCTTTTCCCTTTTCAGTGGATTTTAGCCCCCCATCTCTTTTCGTCTGATTGGTATGCGCACAACGATGTGATTTTATTAATAATTTGAGCATGATTACATTTTACAAGGATAGACACACTGACCTTTTTTCATTCCGGCTCACCAACATAATAACCATAGGCTCTCCGACCTCAAATACACACACACACACATAAAACTTAGTTCGATGCTCACTTCAAGGTAATCCTCGTGCACTTACTCAAGAGCACGCAACACTATGGAATATCCACACCCTTCCCTTGATGAACAACCCAAGCACACTTACTTAGGTTCCCACAAAACTGTGGAATGTGCGTGCTCTTTCTTTGGAAAACAATCCTTGCGCACTACTCAAGTGTGTGCAAAATTGAACCAAAACTTGGTGCCAACGACTCACCAGCCTATATGCACATATTTTCATTTTCATTTACAATTGGGGTTCGAAATAGGGGTATTACAACCACCGATATCCACCTAGATCAACAAATTCATTGGAAGACTAGGGAGTTTAATCCAGATTAGCATGGACTCCATATGTTCTTCCTTAGGATTAAAAATTGGATGCCCGAACTTAGGGATATAGGAGCATTATCCCAAATCCATGAACCCTTCAATACCTGCAATGCACATGCCTCCGGCCTGAAGCAAAATCCCAACCAACCTCTAGGGATAATATGTGTTGTTGACCCATAACCTATCAAATCCACCCAATAAAATTGCATCTAGGAATTTAAAGCATCCATTCCTATCCTCCTTCCCATGAACTCGCTGACTAGCATTTTCCCTGACAAGTCCAGAATTTGGTTTATATTGACGTCTTCCATGACTACCAATGGAACACCACCCCCTTTTCTCTTAACCACTTTATGTTTTTTCCTTCTTCGATTTGACTCCTCCTTCTTTTGGACTCACTAAAGGAGGGATAGCTCGATGCTTCTCCCTACAAATCATAACCCTCTCACACCATCAAGTAAAGAGTTGTGAGTCCCTTGCCCGTTGATCGAAACACCCACGTAAGTCAACTCAAGAGAGGTCTTTACTCTACTAAGAACAGACACGAGTGTGTCCGAGTTGTTAAGTGATGTGACCACAAACCTCAAAAATGTCTCTCGCGACGTGTGTGATCCACAATCATCCTTCGTCTCCTCCGAGACCTAACATAATCATATGTTAGTACTTTCCTGAAGATCCTTCAGGAGATCTTATCCCTCTCTTCTTAAGATTAGACTCATATATAGAAATAATTTCTTCCTCCCCTAAAGTGCATGAAAGATTTTCCACCAGAGTAGCTATACTATTTGGGGAGGAAAAAATCTGATCCTTTATGTACATATCCTCAAAGTAGTCAATCAATTGGATATCCTACTCCATATCGTCCTTGGTCTCCAAAAACACCAAGCAAGACCTCACCCATATAATTTCTTTTATTTACCAACCTTATGTAAGGGGATCATCATGACAATTGTAGGTGTCATGAGGCCAAGAAAAATTATGTTGGGGCTACTAAATGTATGGTCACAAAAGTCATGAAGCAAATCAAAATTGGGTTCACATATTTTTTTTTTTTGAGAAATACATTTTTTAAAATTTCTTTGGCTAAGTTGTTACATTATGAAAGATATTTCTATGTGAGAAAATTCACTAATATTTTGCCTGTTGAGTCATCCACACTCGCTCAAAAAATTTGAACTCGAATCCTCTTTATACAAGGTAGATCAGCTCGCTACTTACTATTTAACCAATTCTCAAAAGCTTAATAAACGTAATTTAACCAATTCTCAAAACCTTAATAAATTTAATTTAATGATATGATAAAATATCATAAACCGAGAAGATGTGAATGAAAGAGCCATGAATCTTGATTCAATAGAAGTGTTGGAAACTTGGATAAACACACATTATATATGTGTTGTTAATGTCTCGAGAGAAAGCTTGATTGAATATATACACTAGGTCTATGCGTATTAAAAAATTATAAGACCCGACATTAGGATAGCCTTTACTGTCTTTGGAAACATAATTACATTGAGAAAACAAATCTTTGTAAAAGCAATTAAGAAAACGACTCTTACTAGCTCTACGGATCCTTCGCCCTGGTTTTCATGGCGTCTCCTTCCCATTTCTCTTGAAGTCAGAGATTTCATAGCTCCCTTTGGGTTTGTTGGTTCCTACTAGCTACAATTCTATTGTTTCATCCGGGGGGTGTCCTGGAGGACCTGCACTTTCCTTTCAACTTTACACCGAGGGACTCATATCTGTTTTCCTTAGATGATGGAAGAGGCTATAAATGCACTAATGAGCTCACAAGATGAGATCATTTGGAAACAAGCCGGCTTGTTTAAGGCAGACGCGGATTTTCCTCCTTTGTTTGATTTTCGCATTCACACTGCTGATAACAGTTCTGCACAGATCCTTCCACCTGACACTCGCTCGGGATCTGGTCTAGCCCCATAGCCTTTGTATGAGGGCCATTACTTTGGTGGGGCCCCACACTTTACCTCTAGTCAGAAACGAAGTTTCCCTGCTTCGAGAACAAAATCTAAGGATTACAAGCACACTTCCACTGTTCCTAGACCTGGACCTCGGGTTTATAAACCTTGGAAACCAAACAAAGTTAAACACCGCTTCATCCTCGGATTAGATGTGGGGTTAGAGGACGCCTGTTCGATGGCTATGTGCTCCTTGGTAGGGAGATACTCCTATCACCGTTTGGTTACTGTTCCATTAAAACACTGGGTGGATACTACTTGGAAACCCCTCCTAGGTTACTCTCCAGAGATTTCCTACATGTCTAGAGGATGGTTTGGTTTTAAATGCCAAAATCCGGAGGATGCATCATTGCATTTGGATTCTAGCTGGTTGATGGGAGGAGGGAGTCTCATGCTTAAACAGTGGAGACTTGCTTTTGATCCAGCTAAATAATACTTTCACCTTTGTCATTTATGGGTTTTATTGCCTGACTTGCTACTACAGTGGTGGAAAAAACGGGCTTTGGCGGAGATTGCTAATGGTCTTGGACGGTTTCTGGCAGTCGATGATAAGGTCCTCTTTGCTGGTAATAAGCGTCTATGCAGAGTCCTCGTCGATATGGACATTCATGCGGGCCTCCCTAAAGCCGTGGAATTGGAATGGAGGGGGATGATTTGTTCCCAAACACTTGATTATCTAGGGATTCCTTTCAGATGCACATTTTGCAGAAAAACAGGCCATCTTCGTAGGGCTTGCACTGGCCTAACCCTGGAAGATTCTTCTTCAGATTCTGAACTCCTTAGAATCCCTCCAAGTTCAGATCCTCCAGAAGTCTGTTCTGGGGGACATAACTTTTTATCACTTGAGGAAGATGCGTCAGACGAAGATAACACTGACACCTTTTTCACCAGCAAGCCCAGGAAGCCGTGTCCCTCTCTCTACGCCTCACTTACTTCCTAGGAAAGGCTCACACTGGACCAGTCTCAGAACAGAGTTTCTTCAGACCCTATTATACCCACTGTGGTCTCAGAGGTGCCTGCACCTACTCCTGATACTTCGCCTAATTTTTGTTTTTGCACGGAGGAGGGGCCTTCCCAGGACTTATGTACTACACGTCCCTCCTTATTTCCTCCTTCCCCTATAACGAAAGCCTTGGGGAATGCGGTTGTTGCTGAAAGGTTAGTGACTGATCCGTGGTTGCCGAGACCAATTACTTTACAAAGGAAGATGGGGATTGAGCAAGACTCTCTACCTGGGGACGCTACTCCTTGTTTGGGCCCTTCCACAAAGGAAAGTCCTGCATTATCCTCTGATGTCTTGGTTCATGTACTGACTACAGACACACTCTTTGCTTTGGACTCAATGCAGGGTCGACGGTAGGAGGACTCTTTTGATGGTTCGGGTCCTTTGGTTCCGGTGCTACATGAGCTTCCAGAACCTCTTACTTTACCCACCTATCGGGGGAAGGAGGTCATTACTTTAGAACCTTCTTCCTCCTGTGCTTGCCCTAATCAGAACTTGGGTGATGCTCGACCAACATTGGGTAAGAAAGGCTTTATCTGGTCAAAGGGCCTTGGATGCGAACTTTCTCCCATCAAAACCTGGAGTGCGAGGAAACGAGCGGAGGTCATCTCTTCAGAACAGGTAGGAGGACTCTTTTGATGGTTCGGGTCCTTTGGTTCCGGTGCTACATGAGCTTCCAGAACCTCTTACTTTACCCACCTATCGGGGGAAGGAGGTCATTACTTTAGAACCTTCTTCCTCCTGTGCTTGCCCTAATCAGAACTTGGGTGATGCTCGACCAACATTGGGTAAGAAAGGCTTTATCTGGTCAAAGGGCCTTGGATGCGAACTTTCTCCCATCAAAACCTGGAGTGCGAGGAAACGAGCGGAGGTCATCTCTTCAGAACAGGTAACGTTAACATCTACTGACTCAGATTTTGGGGCGCTTAGAGGCATCAAAGCCCTAGCACGTTCAAAATCATGATCCTTTTGTCTCTTAATTTAAGGGGAGTGAGGGGCTCCTATCAACTCGCCTCGGTTTGTCGCCTCTTTTTGCTTTACCAACTGTAGATCATATTTTTTCAGGAAACCTTAGTGGATGAGCATCGTGCCCGGTCCTTCCTGCATAGAATTAAACCTGAGTGGTACTCAGCAGCGGTTAGCTCGACTGACAGATCCGAGGGTTTATTAGTGGCTTGGAACCCTGCTAAACTTTCTTTACACCCTTTTATTACTTGTGGGGGAATTTTGTGTACAGGTTTTAGTTATGAATTAAAAGAAGATCTATCCTTCCTGAATGTCTACGAACCTTGCACACAGAGGAAAGAGTTCTGGAAAAAGGTCAGTGAACGAGGACTCCTTGCTCACAAGCACTTGATAGTAGCGGGCGACTTTAATTTTACCCTTTTGGAAGGAGAGAGCCGGGGCTCCCATGGACAACCGGATCCTTTGGCATGCTTCTTAAAAAAACTCTTCACTGATGAAGGATTGGTGGATATCTTTCCAGAGGTTTTGGTGCCAACTTGGAGAAATGGCCGACAGGGGGAGGAAGGCATTCAAAAAAGGTTGGACCGACATTTTGTGTCGTCCACCTTACTGGAAAAATTGTCTTGTTATAGAGCATGGGTGGCTTTGCCTTACATTTCAGACCACGCTCCCATAGTGTTGGAACTCTCAAGCTTACACCACCGTAGAAACTTCCCTTTTAAATTAAATTCTTGTTGGCTTAAGGAAGCAGATTTTCAATGAATTATTCTAGATATTTGGCAGGATTCTAAATTTTTGCATGAAACTGGGTGCCAACGGAGGCTGGTCTGGAAGCTCCAATGTTTAAAAAAGGAAATAAAAAAATGGAGCAGGCAATATAAAACACTATGCCATCAAAAGATGGCAACACTTGAATCAGATTTAGAGTTACTATATCATGATTCACTGGAAGATATAAAAAACAAGGACATATGTGAACTCATAAGAAAAAAGGAAGCGGCCAGATCCCTGTTATTAAAAGATGAATAAGAATCATGGCTCTAAAAAAGCAGGGCTGTTTGGCTTCGCAGTGGAGACTGTAATACAAAGTTCTTCCATAAAATTGCAAGTGCCCAAAAAAACCACAAATACATTTGGGACCTGCACAGTGAGGAAGGAATTTTACTCTCTGGTCAATCTGAATTAAAGAATGGAGAGGTACAATACTTCAAATCAGATGTCAACAAGGCTGGATTGATTAGCGAGGAACAAATTTCGCTGGCTAACACTTATCAATCATTAGTGTCGGAAGAAGACTTAGACATGCTGGAAAAACCATGCACTTTGGAGGACATTGGGAGTATCCTTAAAGGCTTTACCAAAGATAAAAGCCTAGGCCCGGATGGCTGGACAATGGAGTTCTTCCTCCACTTCTTCGAGTTGGTGGGTGACGATCTTCTCGGCATGGTAGAGGAATCAAGAATTAACGGCGAGGTGATAAAATCTTTAAACTCAACTTTTATCGTATTAATTCCAAAAGCAAATAATCCAGCTAACTTTGGGGATTTCCATCCCATTTCTTTGTGTAATTTATGTTATAAAATTATTGCAAAATTGCTGGCCAATCGTTTGCGGCCGATTCTTTCTAAAGGTATAGACGAGGAGCAGCTGGGTTTCCTACATGGAAGACAGATTCTGGATGCGGTGGGCACGGCACAGGAATGCCTCCACAACATTAAAACAAAAAAACAAAAGGCTTTAATCATGAAGCTTGACCTTAGGAAAGCTTATGATATGATTAGTTGGGACTTCCTTCATTTGATTCTTGTAAAGACTGGTTTTGGGCAAAAAACCACAAGATGGCTTATGAGTTGCATAAATTCCACTTCTTTTGCGTTTTAATAAATGGAGAACCCTCTGTTTTCTTCTAGAAGGGAAAGGGACTTAGACAAGGGTGCCCTTTATCTCCACTTCTTTTCATCTTGATCATGGAAAGTCTGAGCATTCTTATCAAATAGGCGAAGGAAGTTGACTCAGTCACTGGTATAACAGGTCACTCGACTCACGAAGATTCTACATCTCCTATTTGCGGATGATGTATTGATCTTGACTAAGGCTTGTCTCAAGGAATGGACAGTGATTTCAGACATTTTAAAAGTCTTTCAAACCTCTATTGGTCTTCAGATTAACGAAGGAAAATCGGTTATTTTTTTCGCTGGAGTGGAGGAACCGGATTTGTTGTACTACAAAAAACTTTTCCCTTTTTGCTTTGATAATATTGATTCAGGTGTTAAGTATCTTGGATACTTTCTGAAACCAAATTGTTATAAAGCAACTGATTAGGGTGGGCTAATTAAAAAATTTGAAAAACGACTTGATCACTGGTGCAATTGGTGGCTTACATTGGGAGGCCGTCTAGTGTTGATCAAAGCGGTGCTTATCAGTCAACCAGTTTTCTGGATGTCTTTGGATCCCATTCCATCTTCAATACTCAATAGACTCCGACAACTAATTTACTCTTTCCTCTGGTCTGGGGGAAAAGTGAAAAACCATTTTCATCTCTGTAATTGGGACATCCTGGCAAAACCAAAATCAGCTGGTGGATGGGGGATAAAGAACTTGGATATTTTCAGCAAAACTTTGGCTGTGAAATCCCTCTGGCGTGGACTATCTACGGAAGGAATTTGGCAAAAGATAATCAAAGAGAAATATATCCCTTTTGAGTCTGTCTCACTGTGGTTCAGAACAGAAACATTCACAAGTGGGACATCTTCTCCTTTCTGGAGGCATTTACACAAATCAAATATCTACTGGATCACTGGTTATGCTGGAAGTCGGGAAATGGAACTGCGATTCAGGTGGGCAGGGATCAGATTATGGGCCTCATAAACCTTTATTTTTTGCTGGCTCCACTATTGATTGCATTAAAAAGCAGAGGACTTACTTTTCTTTACCAAGTCAGTAACCAAGATTCTACGGCGTCTCTCTAGTCCTACTGGAAATACTCGCGACAATTGGGATTATCAGATGATCTAGCACACTTTTGGGAAAGCTTTATTCATTTGCTATCGGGAGCTAGCATTGTCTTGGAACACAAGGAGGATGAATTAAGATGGTCTGGGGGAGATGGCTCCGGCTTTTCGACGGTAAGAAATTTATACAAAGCTGCATCAGATGTTATGTGGGGACAGCCTGTCGAAAGTTGGGTATTCAAATTATGGAAATGGCAGATTGAATTAAAAATGAAATGTTTTTTCTGGCTGATTTTGAAAAAGAAAATTCTTACCTGGGATGCCTTGGTAGCTCGTGGGTGGGAAGGACCGGGCTTCTGTGTCTTATGCCATAACAATATAAAGAACACCCTTCATCTTTTTGTCACCTATCCATTCACACAGCATGTTTGGACTCATATAAGAGACTCTTTAGAAATCCCACTGATTTGGAGGGGTGACTCTGTGGCAGAGTGTCTCACATCATTGAACAAACAACACCACTCCCTTATCACTCTTCCAACGATTGTTTGTTGGAGTATATGGCTTGAGCGCAATGCTCTCCTATTTATTGGTGGCAACACTCTTCCGATGGTGGTGGCAAAGAACTCTTTGATTAGATATAAAGCCTGTAAGAACCTACAGGGGACAAAAATTACTGCAAAGCTCAGAGCTCCTCCCACACTACAAAGGACGATCGACTGGTTCAATGGGCCAGCCTCAGGTGATAGACAGAGAAGTGGTACGGGCAGGGTCATTATTTCTGGTCAAAATCTACATATCAAGTGGACTTTTAATTTGGGTGCAGGCTCCAACAATAGAGCAGAGCTGATTGGAGTATGGACGACGCTTCTTCTAGCAAAACTTCTTAATTTGCACTCGATACAGATCGTTGGCGACTCCAAATTGGTGATTGAGTGGTGCAAAGGCAGAGGAAAGTTAAACAATATCGCACTAGAGGGCTGGAAGGATCACATTAACAGGTTACACACCTACTTCATCACTCTTACTTTCACTCATTCCTACAGGGATTATAATAAATCAACAGATGAAATGTCTAAAAGGGCTCTCCAGGACATTGAGCATGTAGGCCAGATAATATACAGCCGATGGAATGATAACATGCCGGGCACCCCACTCTACATCAATGTCTTTGGTAAACACTACTCAAATCCGGAAGGTTCTTATCACGATCTGGAGGCGATATTACTGTAATTCCTTTGAGCTCCTCCCTGACTGACAACAGGATTATGATATCATAGAGTCGCCGAGGATGGGGATTAACACGATTCAAACCCGGAAGGTTCAATCAGGAGGCACTATTACTGTAATTCTTTGGAGCATCTACTTGACCGACAACAGGATTCCGATACCATAGAGCCCCCGAGGTTGGGGATTATCAGAATAACATAAGATGATAAATCCATAATTTCTGATATTAGAAAAAAACTTTCAATTCTGGGAAGTCAATAGAGCACTTTCGTCATAATTTTGTATTATAACACAATTATATTATGAAAAATATAATGAGTAATTTTCTTTTCTGGAAAAAAAAAACCATTTAAGAAAGGCCCACTTCGACCAAATTGGCTATGCTCCAAGTTGATTAATTTAATATGACTAAAACCTTTGAACTAGCACATACATCTTGGTTACATTCAACTGATTCACTTAATATGACTTTAACCAATGAACCTAGACATAATCATGACTACATTCAACCCCATCACCCAATTGTAAAGCAAGGGAATCAATGGATGAGATAAGGAGCTGACCTTTTGCCACGTTAACATTCTTTGCCTTGCTAAGCAAGGGTTCAATACGAGCCACTTGAATATACCTTGGTCACGTATTGACATTTCTACTTAGCCATGGATGTTGCATTTGCAATGACGTCAACATGAATATTCTAGTTTAATGGAGTGTTAGTCAGGTGTGGATTTTGCATTTGGAGTAAAGTTGATAGGAATATTATTTTAGTTTATTGTAATTAAATACATAGGAATTTTTTTTAAAGAAGAAGAGACCTAAATGATTTAGGATTTTGAATTTCTTTTCTTTTTTGTTTTGTTTATTCACTTTATGATCATCATAAAGTGTGTTTCTAGAAGATTAAAGTAAAATGTTTTATGATTTTGATTTTTTTAGATTTATTATATTTTTAAATGTAATTTGAATGTGTAAGGTTAATAATAATAATTTTTTGTTTATTCATTATTTTATGATGTATAAAGTGTTTTTTTAGAAGATTAAAGTTAAATGTTTTATGATTTTGATTTTTTTAGATTTATTATATTTTTAAATGTAATTTGAATGTGTAAGATTAATAATTAAGTTTTGCAATTTTATTAATTTAAAATCATTGTTGTCTAATTTCAAGTAAAATATGTCAATTTATTTTTCTATTATTTCTAGTTAATACTTTTCCATGATTTATGAATGATGCAATTTAAATGTACAATGACCTCTCTAACTAATAATTGAGGAGAATTGACTCAAAACTATTTGAACTATTTCTTATTAAAATATAACTTAATATTATCATAAAAAATAAAATAATATCTTTTAAAAAAAATAATTATATAAATTCATAAAAATCAATTGTATATTTTGTCTAAATTAATTTATAAATTGTATATTTTCTTAAAATTTGGTTTATATAAATTAATTTATGAAATTTGGTTTATTTCGTTAAGATTTATTTTTAAAAGAAATATCATTTTTTTCATTCAAAATGAGATTTGTTCAATATTTGAGATAGTTACCTTTCATCTACACTCTCTTTTAATAAATTGTTTTTTTTTTTTAATAATAAAAATAAAATTATAATTTATTATTTTTATTTATTTTTAAATAATAAAAATAAAACCATATAATTTATTATTTAAAAGTGAATAAAAAATTAAAATTAATTATAATATTTTTTTAATTTACATTGTATAATGAATTTTATTTCTCAACTTTCTTTTATAATCTTGTATATACACCATGAAGTAACGAAGTAATTAAATGATTAAGTATGTATCATTTTTTTTTCCTATCTTAAATAGGACATTATCCACCATATCCATTACAAATACTACATTATCCACCATATCCATTACATGGTGACAAATACACATTATTAATTTATATCCATTACATGATGACAAATACATATTATTAATTGATTTAATGTATGGTGCATATCATTTGTCCATATTTTTTTTTTCAAAAAAAAATTGCTCATTATATTAAAAATATAATTATTGTTTACATCATCTAACCTTCTTATAATATAGTATCATAAAAAAATATAATTATTTACATCATCTGACTTACATCATAAAAAAAAATCTAAAAAAACAAAAAAAACTTTTACTTGACATAATCACTACACCAGTGTCCAATTGTAATACGAACAGAGTGATATCCAAAAAGCTCCCTAACAAAAATACAAAGTCTTAACCACCACAATAAGACACAGACTCATATCACATGGCAATGCTGCTCAAGCATAAACTAGATCACTCTAAAGCATCTAGTAGGGTCCATATACACACTACCTCCATGATACTATACCTAAAGAATATCACCTTAACACACAAAGTGGCAACATGTCAGCAGAATTAAGTGTACGTGCCCTTATTATAAAGGCCGTTGACGGTTTGGGCCGAAGATTCATTTGCTAAGCAATGTATCTGGATGGAATCGGCCCCAGATTCATTGCATCTCTTATCTATTCCTACCTTTCTTTCTCAAGAAAATACTTTCATAAGAGGAGGACGCATAAGTTTTTGGAAGAACTACAGCCGCCTATCCGAGCTTTGCTGGGATTGCTTACGTGCAGAATCATGTCCATCCACATTTCCAGAGTTCCGAGTCTCAATTCAATTCGGACCCGAACGAAGGTAATCTTGTAATTTCTATGAGCTTTTCAGAATTCTTAAATGTCAGAATTTTAAGACGTTGAAGTTTATATTACTCTCTGCTTCGGATTTGGACGGTTTCCATGAATAATCAGTTGAGAATTTATGTTCTCTGGCCTGGAAATGCAGAATCTTCAGTTGAGAATCTATGCTCTCTGGCCTTGAAATGCGGAGCATAAGGTGATTGATTTCTATTGGCTGACTGATGCAGAGCATCAATGATTGATTTCTATTATTCAAGTGCGATGTTAGAAATGGGAATGAGATGATGCCTTGAATGAATAACAATGACGACCAGAAGAGTAATTGTAGGAACAAATAAAATAATAACAGTAGAGGAGAGTCGAAGTCGCTGGATCGTGTGAAATGCGGGATTCTAAAACAGAGAATGCTTCGCTGAGAATACGGGAGCTTTGCTGGGAATGCTTCCATGCAGAATACTGTCTCCACCCATTTTTGGAGCCAAACAATCAAAGTTAGTTTCGAAATTTCTGTTAACCCCTTAAATATTTCTTCCATGTTTCGGATTTCGGACGGTTTCCCTGAATCTTAAAGTGTTTAAGTTCATATTCTTTCGTGTTTCAGATTTCGGACGGTTTCCCTGAATCTTCAGTTGGGAATTTATGTTCTCTGGCCTGGAAATGCAGAGAATAAAATCATTGCTTTGTAATGGCCAACTAATGCAAAGATTGTTAAGGCGAACCGGCCTTCACAGGTTTTTTTAGCACCGGAAAGGCTTTGGACATTCAAAACAACACGTCGGAGTCGAGTCTTCGCTATTTTCTTAAACCGCACTATCAGCAAAACAATGTGTTCCCTGCTTCGGCTCAGGCAAAGCCGATCGGCTTCTGGAAAGCGCAAGCAAAAACCGATCCATTTCATGCTATGTACAAGGTCCCCGGCGTAGCACGTTAACTTTGCTCCTTATTTTGTCCGTTTTGCTTAGAACAAGTTACTTTATTCATGACTTTGTGTGTGAAAGATCCAAATAATTGAAATGACTTTGTGTTTGAAAGATCCAAATAATTGAAATTTTGCGGATACAGCTTGTGGTGAAGGATCCTGCTGATGCCCTCGCATTATTTTGGGATGCGCCCTCGCATCGTTCTGGTAAGCTATTAATGCCGTAAGAGAGTATTGACAGCGCATTAAAGGACACGGCCGTGGAGATGAAGCTGCAGAACCGGCCACTGGAAGCCATAGAAGCCATGAAGTCCTTGACACCTCTGCTCGCACTAAGAGCAGGAATCTCTTGATAATGTGCTCATTGATACAAATCTTATAATCATAAGCATTATATAGTATATACTCTGCTCCTTAACATTTTATGTCTCGATTGCAGAAATGTGGAAGATTGGACGAGCACAGTAGTTTGTTGAAGCATAATCTCCGCATGATTCAGCAAGGAGCTGCATTCAACAACAAATCAACCAAAACTACACGGTCACATGGAAGTTTCGGGTTTCCATAAAGCAAGAAACGACTCGGCTTCTGGTACATAGTAATTTGCATTCCACAGTCATCAATGGGAATGTGTGTTCAAATATACTCTGTATGATGTAAATTTACATATATCTTTCTTGTATTTTCGGTTAACCAGTGGGAAAGTCTTTTATGTCAATTGTCCATGCTCATCCCTCTTCCCAAGCCTAATCAGCGGGGGTTAATGTTAGGTTGAGGGATGGCAGAACTTCATTCATTAACTCGTCCATTCATTTGAATTTGAATTCTTGAGGAGTTGTCTTGACATGCATGCCTAATTGAAATCTTTTCCAACGTTTTGCACATGCCCGGTTTCAAAGTTGTCGGTGGTGAATACTATGGGAAGCCTCTTACGTGATCCCAATTCATGTAAAGTCTTCCAAATCGGAGGAAAAAGGAACAATACTATGTTTAGGTGCTTGTAGCAGTCTCTTTATGTTGTGGATTTGCATAGCACTTGCTATTTAAAGGGATTGATTATGACGTTTTCAAAGAGAACATCTTCAGTTGCTATTGCTATCAAACCCTCTTCATAAGAAGATACCAATGTTTGTGCATGAACACTTTTCACAAGAAGATATCCATATTGATTTACAAGGAAATAAAGGATTTGGTTGTGGATGAGTACTAGTATCTTTTTTGTGAAAGTACTAATATCTTTCTGTGAACTATTCACAAGAAGAGATACTAGTACTCATCCACAATGGAATCTTCTTTAAACTATTTACAAGAAGATACTAGTTTTCATTTACAATAAAATTTTATTTCCATTGTGGATTGATATCTTCTTGTGAATAATGTTTGTGGACGAGCATTAGTATCTTCTTGTGAACAAGGTTTGATTGCAATTACAACTGGGCATGTTTTCTTTGAAAACCTCATAATTAATCGCTTTAAGAGCAAGTGTCATGTGAACCCACAACATAAAGGGAATGCAACTTGCACTTACTATAGTATTGTTTCTTCTTCGCCACATTTGGAGGACCTTCAACAGAGTGAGATCACTCCGAAGGCTTTGCATAATATCCACCACTTGTAGCATTGAGACAGGGTATGTGCCAAATGTCGATTTTTTTTTTTCAAATGCGTTGGTAAATGAAGATGAGTGTCGATCCTCAAGAATTTAAATTCAAGTAAATGGAGCAGCCATGATGTTTGTGAGTATGCTACAGTCCCCTCAACATTGATTACTTTTGATTAACCCTCTTAGATTATGCTTGGGATGAAGAATGGCTACGAACGATCAATGGATGTGTGTGGTATGGGCATAAATACTTTCTAAGAGGGTACAAAAAAGTACAATGGGAGAATCCTTTCGAGAGGGAAGGATTCTACATCCTTAGCTTACTCCCCATTTGAATAATGGACACTGGGTAGATTGCAGGGTCTTGGGTGAGGCCCCCACATCAAGTGGAGTTGTCCTAACGATTTATTATTGGAGTAGATAAATCCAAACCAACCGTCAAAGAGGGAAAATGTCAATGTTCAATATGGCATGTATCATTGTATCTAGTGTCCATGCACTACATTTCATTAAATTATATTCTCAATGTTCCAATGCAAGTTTGAACTAGGTCTATTGCAAACATGGGTTGATCTAGTGAAAGTTGATTGTGGGTTCAAGTGCATCAACTCACTTCACTTATCTTATCTTATTTTGCATATTCATTGAGCAATAATTGTTTAAATATCAAAGGCGAGTTTCTTTCGATGATCTCATTTATTTACATGAAGAACCATGTACTTCATTACAATGTATTTGCATCATAACAAAAATATGAATAGGTAAATTGTATCTTGAAACAATCTTATATCCAAGCACATGTGTTAGAGTAGTGCAACATAGGTGAGTTGCGAGGTGGACTGGAATACCACCTCAAGAGACAAAGTGAAGTATTGTTGAGTAATTAAAGCGTTGACAACCAAAAAAACAAATTGAAGATTAATCTATAGTTCGTTATCCACACTGATAATAAAGTTGTTTAGAGCATGACTAGGGGCAAAGTAAATCTTTCCTAGTTTGTATTAAAGACAATGATTTGTAGAGTGTAGAGCATTGTCCAACTTGAACTAGATTGGTTGTAACACAATTTCTCTACTTATTTCAACAACCAAAACTTCTCGCATGGTATTAGAGTAACCAAGTGTTTCCAAGTTTTATATCAACATGAGAAATGGTTGTTGGATTTGTTTGTTTGAGAATTTGAAGGAGTTAAATTGATTTTTTTATGGAAATTTGAAAAGATCGTAGGCTAACCCCTTTGACTATACTCAACCATCCTCCCTAATCCTCGAGTTGTTCTATATTGATTTCACAGATCCTTCATCTCATGCGTGATGGGGAAAATATTCATTGAAGTATCAACATCGAATTTACCACCATCGTCCATAATGGATTCCTCTCATGCATGAGGGGTAAGACATCCATTGAAATATTAACTTCAAATCTACCACTATCATCAACAATGGTGAGTATACCTCTTCCTAAAACAAAATTGAATGGAAAAAAATATAAGATTCAAAAGTTAAATATCCAAAATTCGCTTATGAAAAATAAACTATTTAAGTTCATTGAAGATGAGCAAACAATACTAAAAGATTAAAATTACAACAACAACAATTTATGACATTGTGAATGCCTACAAAAATAGAGAAACATAAATCTAAAATATAGATGGTTAGAGATGATGATCTGTAAATTGTCGTGGATATTCCACTAGAATAGTTCTTCACAAAAGATCTCATAAATAAAATTGAAATCTAGGCTATGAAGGTTAAATTCCTTTAGATTCCAAAATATTTAGTTACTGGATTTCCTCTTATGCATGAAATAGACAAAATACAGAAAATAGAGAACAATAAAATACAATCACACACCATCCACAAAATGACACAAATATTTGCTCCGAGAAACCCTTACAGAAGAAAACCCAGCAGAAGGTGAGGTTGTTGTGCTCTCTTTTCTCTGGTATGGAAATAATGCAAGTACAAAGGATAATACACTCTCTATGGAGTTACCTAAGACCCGTGGCCTATTAGGATGCTACAAAACATCAACCTACTCTGTTATGCTCTCTAATTTCCCGCTCCTGGTTGTTTTTCTCTTCTATGGAACAAAATACGATAACATAGAATGGAACCCCTTCTCCTCCTAGTGGCTCGATATTTAACATAGCCTGATAACCATCTAGGGGTAGGTTTTTTTGAATTCCTCAACCCTCAATTGTGATAGGGTTTTGTAACTTCTAGAATATTCTTGAAATTCCTCATATGGATAGCCCCATATGCATGAGTAATGGGGGCTGATGTGACATCCTCTCGTACCATGGTGGTCAACACAATAGGTCAACTTGAGGGAGGAATAACTTTTGCATACGAACTCCGATTGACGCACATTATGCACCGTTGGAAAGGTCTCAAGAGTGTAGAACACCATCAAGGGGGTGCACACTAGTTTTGGACATAAGAACCCTAAAAAAGCGTCGTTTAATGCCTCACAATGGCTTTGGAAGGTTCTAGATCCCAATTTTCCAAACCGAGACCTGCCACTAAAATGACCTTGCAAGTTGATTCCTTCAATTCTTTCCACTCTAAAAGAATCAAGATAGATGACAAATAATATAATGATCCAATCCGAATAATATGAAAACACAATGTATATTTGATATTCTGTTGTGAATCACATTATAGCCCAAGTGGCAAGCGAATTTGCATAAGACATCAAACATGGTAGAATCTTCTTCTTTAATGATCAAATGCATTGAAGATGAAGGAAGGTGAACTGGATAAAGAAATTGTGTCACTGTGCAAGATCAACTAATTGTTATAGGAAACCATGTTTATCAAAAAACATCATCACATTAACAATTAATTATGTGAAATGTATGTTTTGGTTATTTATCACTAATATGAATGAATGTGACATATCAATTACTTACACTAATGCTTGATGAGGTTCACCTAACTTTGTATTTCTCTGCAAATTCCACACCAAAGAAGTTACAAGTATACGTTTTTAGATTTATTTGAAAACAAGGACCATAGGGCAATACCACTTAATGGAAATATGTATCATTGTTCTATGATTTTATAGCTATAATTGTTATGAGGAAAATCACTCTATGGCATAGGGTGAACCACAAAAGACAGAAATGATTGCAGAAATCAAATCTAATCTCAAGTATGCTATATAAAAAAACATGCTAACAAGACAAGATAAAGAGCCTACGCCGTCCAGACGTTCAATGAAGTCCACCATTGAGCACTTGACCCAAATCTATACACTTGCAACTTGTCCTCAACAACCAAGATACACAGACATATGGTGATAACATATAAAGTTAGCACATATAATAGCATAATCCATCAATATTCATAACAAATATGCCCATGGAATAATAATTCAAATATTTGCAAGACATTAATTGGACGAGAAAAGAGTATTTCTATTAAAATGTAATCAACAGAAGTGTATGAATGACAAACTTTCATGTCGGCACGTTCATAAATAAGAAACTAAGTCCCTTCCAGCTAAGCCTCCACCACTTCAATCCTCCACCAAAGGCAAGCTCATATAAGAGAGACAATGAGGTTCTCCATCAAATAGGGAAGAGATTGGGGAATGAACAATGTGTTTAGATTTAAAAGGACAAAGGGATGCATACTCAATATGAAGTGAATAATTTCTCCAGAGTAAATTTGCTCTCAAAGTTGAATTCTTCTCCCTTTTCCGTAGCTTGGATATGGCCCATTTATAACCTTCAAATGGAATTGAAGGGCCGAGTCAGAACGTTTCCAATATATGGAAGGTCAAGGATCATGGATCTCATGACGTGACATGGAAACTCGACACCATTTTTTAATTTTGGGAACAAAACTCGATGTACGCAGGCTGTAATGGTGCAACCTGCGCATATGCATGTTGTATAGTTGTTAGGGCGTTCATATGTGGAAAAATATGTTTTTTAGCTCTGGGAAATGCAAAAAGGGACTTCAAGTCTGCATAGGGAAATGGAAAAGGCCTTTTGAGCCAGTTGCATGGGCTGAGGAAAATATTTCTATAACAGATGCCCCCTAATGTGTGAGGTCAGAGGAGTATCTGCGATTGATGAAATACATTATAATTCCCAGAAGTTGAGTAATGGAGAGCCAGCTGGATGAACTAATTGCTAATAAAAATATTACAATCCATAATGACTTTGCGCACATGGTTGCCAATTTGAATTACACTGCAGATCCATGTGGAAATATACCAAACAACTATTCATGGCCATGAATAAGAACTACAAAGGTAGATACATGCCATAGGCTGTCATAGTCACGAATGCGGCCCAATGAAAACCATTCTCAAAATCAGTCTGAAGATATCTGTATACAATGAAGTACAATCTGATCTCCCATGATCACTGAAGTCATAGAGGTATTGGTCCAATGAATGATAACAACAACTCAGGAAAGCTGGGACTATGAAGTGATTTCTTCAAGTCTTCTACACGATCCTCCAAAGGTGCAAGTCTACATCATGTGAATAAAGAAGTTGAGGTCGAACACAATGAGACTTTGTTTGATTACTGGTCATTAAGGTATACTGTTAACAAATGCGAGACAACCTACCGATAATGAAAGTAGGTATCAAGGAACCAAGTACATTATTACAAGTGTGAATAAAGGAGTTGAGGTCGAACACTTGAAGAATCCATCGATAAAGAGACATTGATGTATTCCCAACTGTCGATGGTGAGAGAACCTGCCACTAATGACTGCAAGCCTCTAGGTACTCATAGGACACTAGGCCTTGTTTCGAGAATAGATGGGCTGAAGTCGATGAAAGGAGACTCGCTGAAAGGAGAGCATTGAGGCATCTCTCATTAGTCAGAACGAGGTTCAAAGCACTATATTGATGATTTGTAGGAACTTGGATGAAGAACATGTTCACGAACAATGACCCTGTGCGTCTTTCGCATGCACCAGAGGCAAGCAGTGCATGAAAAAGACCCTCTAAATAACAACCAATAAGGAAAAATGCCGACAAAGGAAAGGAAACCACCAATAAGGCTAATGGAATCCAAGGCATTGAATGAGTCCCAATGTGTGAATAGATTTGTTTTCATCGAACACAAGGGAAACCCCTGAGTCAACGAACAATGAGGAGATGTCGACTAGTAGGTTCAAGGTTACCTACCCATAATGAAAGTAGGACCAGGGTGCACGATAGGACTACAAATTCATGTAACTCTGAGACACACCGAGGGTATGGTCGACATGAAAAGTCAACAGTTCTGAGAAACAATCGACACAGGATGATAAACATCCTTTGAACAAGAGAATGAGACATATGGAAGACTCTGGCAGCATATACTCAATGATGAAACTTTGTGATGTAGGAGGCACCAATCAAACTCTCCATAGGGACTGGAAGATTAACTAATTGGAGGGGTAAACTCTAAGTAATGAGCTCAACTTCTTAAGGTCATGGTAAACCCAAACTTTGGATGACAAGTGGACTCAAAATTTTGTGCTCTGTTCAAAGGCGACACGACTGCTACTAACATGAGGTAATACTCTTTTCCCACCCGTCTTTTTTTTGTTTTTTCATAGACAAATGAATTCTATGATACAAAGGAGGAAACAAGTGTCACGAGTAAGCAACTAGTTCCAACAGTGGAACATACCTATTCTCAATGCAAGGAGGTGCATGTAGGATATGGACACTCGGGGGAATGTTTCCTCTTAGGGTATAAGGTGTCAAGTTGCAAAGGATATAAAGAAGGCTCTACTTGGCTGATGATGCAAACTGTTGAGATAATAGGATTATAATGCAAAAGTGGGAATCGACAATAGGCTCAATATTGCAAGCGAGAGGATGAGATGCAATTACAACTTAACTCCAAAGAATGCCCTTTTTCATAAATTTAGTCCCCTAGGCCTGAAAAAGTATAAAACAATACCCATGAGAACTCTTCTAGCCACTAGTGACTAGAGTGTTACTTTTTTGAAATTAGTCTACTTGGTCTAAAAAAAGGGTTAAACTTACACCAAATAGATGTCCTTTCAAATCCAATTTATGAGTGTGAAAGAGACAAGTGCACTCAACAATCTTTTTGCTTTTTGAGGGAGTCGGAAAAGAGCTTAAACAAGACTCAAGGATGTTGTTCTAAGAAACATATCACGGGGGAGGCTAGGGCTCCCATGCAGGACTTCTGTCAATATTCAACAACTCACATATAACTGACACAAGCTTGGGAAAACCCAAATATTTCCAAGTCGAGGAGGATAAAATACTTACAGAGGTTACCTTATCTACAATATATCGAAGAATGCCCCTTATATGGAAGGGTGTAGAAGAAGGAAGTCGAGGCTCTACATGATCATTCCAATCAAAGGAAACCACCCTAGGAATTGGAGGGAGCATACTCGAAGAGGGTAGAATGCTCCCTTGTTCAGAAGGTACAGGACTAGAAATGTTAAGGACATGGTTGAAGGACGCATCACCCTCCAAAAGAAGAGTGGGATTGACCGAAGATTGCAACGACAATGTCACTTCCTTAGACTTGTCACTCTCTAAGAGAAGAGTGGGATCAACGAAAGATTGCATCGACATGAACACTTCTTCAACCATTGGTCGAAAATGATGCAAGACAACAAGGTCAAGAGACGCATCACCCCCAAAAATAGGAGTGGTTTCGGTGGAAGATTGCATCGACACGACCGCTGGTTGAACATGATGCGAGACAACATGGTCAAGAAACACATTGCCCCCCAAAATAAGAGTGGTTTCATCCGAATATTGCATCAGAACGACCGTTGTATCAACCAAAGAAGGTTTAGAATGTTGGGAAACCAAAGACGAATCAGAACCCGAAGGGTCCCTAGGAAAGGACAATGCTTCTTGTACCACATCAGTAGCAGGGCACAAATGAGTAAGGTGATCTCCTTTGCAAATCCTACAAAGGAAATTTGGATTACGTCTTATACGTCTAGGCTTCTCAATCATATGAATTCCCCCAGCATGACTTGTAGTGGCTGGTGACATGCTCCCAGCATGACTTGTAGTGGCTGGTCACATGCTCCCAGCATGACTTGCAGAGGCTAGTAGCAAATCTCCAACATGACTTGCAGAGGTTGGTGATGAATTCCCAACATGACTAGTAGAGGTTGGTGATGAACCTTCAACATGACTGACAAAGATTGATAATGAATTTCCAACATGACTAGTAGAGGTTGGTGATGAATCCCCAACATGACTAGAAGAGGTTGGTGATGTAATGCCAGTATGACTTGCAGTGACTGGATTGGAGGTGGTTGGTTGCAACATTTGAGACCAAGGTTCCGGGAAAGACTGATTTTGAGAAATTGTGGACCAGGAAGGGTTCTGGTATACACCATGGCCCTGTCCGGCAGTATAGTATCCTCCTCCAAGCTGATTCAAAAAGGGTTGTAAGGGAATTTTCACTAAGGAAGCCGCTTGTGAAGAGAAAGTGACATTACAAGGGTTACTTAGGTGAGGATATATGTTTCCCCTAGATGAAACACCAGAGGACAGATGGAGGTCCGCCATGGGAAAAGCGTTCATAGGAACTGACATAGCGGAAGAAGGATAGATGGACGGGATGTAATAAGTAGAATGACCTCCCATTTGAGCACTTGTTGCTGGAAAATTGAAGCTAGGATTGGATCCATAGGAAGGAAGATTCCAACCTCCTATTGTAAGAGTTGGTTGAGGGATATGACTCCGACCAAACGAAAAGGGAGAATAAGGAGGCATCATGCCCCCAGACCCAAAACTAGGATTCACATTGTTGGTCACTATAATTGCTTATTTAACTAAACAATTAAGTGCTACATAAATTGTCAACCCAGGGAATTTTGTTTATTTCAAAGGTAATCACGCACTGTATATGCTCAATCTCAAAAGCAATCTAGAGTTGTAGTAAAAATACATTAATCACACTTTGCCTTGAACAAACTGAAGTTCTACTTTGAATTACAGGAAAGC
>SNQJ01S0004422.1:6759-52513 GCA_010110895.2 Picea sitchensis | reverse complement strand
TCCTTCTTTGTAAGTCCTTTCTTAGCCAAAAAGAAGATCCTTTCTAATGATGATTTCCTCTTATTTAAAATAGGAGAATCCCCTCGATACAATCAAATTACATGTGCGCATCTGAATCCTATTCTTAGTCAGATCAAATCTCTATACTGGAGTAGGATATCCTGGTCTCCTGTAACAGAATGCTATTACAATAGTTGAAAAGGTGCTGAGTGAGGTGTTGCTGTTGCAGTTGGAGTAACAACTTCCTTATTTATCTTCTTGTTACTGCTGTTGTATGCTGTTTCAACATTGCAAATCGCGGGCTGTTTCAGCAACTGGATTTGCGTTATGACTGTGTCAGCAACGTGGTCTCACACAGCAGCGATGGTTAATTCTGGCTCTAGGTGCGGCTATTGTGGTCAGTGTAACAACTTTGGAATTGCTGTTTCAACATTGTAGATCACGGAGAGTGTAACAACTTCTTCTGTGTGAGTTGTTGTTTCAGCATCGTAGACCACAGAGAGTGTAACAACTTCTTCCTGTGTGAGTTGCTGTTTCAGCATCGTAGACCACAGAAAGTGTAACAGCTTCTTCTTGTGTGAATTGTTGTTTCAACATCGCAGATCACTGACTGTTTCAGCCACGGGGTTTGCGTGCTTTTGACTGTTTCAACAACGGGCCTTTAAACAACAATGATAATCTGTAGTTTGAACTGTTTCAACACTTATATATTTCTGATCAACGGTTAAGTACGAGAGTAATGTAAAATTATATGCAAAACAGATTAAACATATAGTAAAGAGAAGAGACGTTATATACCTTTGGAAAGATAGGGTAAGGTGGTAATGTGAGTTTAAATGTAAGTGAAAAAAGGATGTAATGGTAGCAAAAAGTGAGAGCAAAAAGGTACATTAAAGGGTCCTAACACACATAAGATGACGAGACAGAGGATGGAAAGTGCGAAGACATGTACATGGAAAGTGCGAAGGATTCAACGAACCACTTAGAAATACAAAAGGATTGGTCCCCATGGAATGAGAAAACACCACGGGCTGGGTAGCACCAACTGAGGGAGTCATGGGGGCTCCACTAACCATAGCAATGAAAACCTATGACGCAATACAAAATACTAAGGCCAACTAATAATCAAAGAGCACACCAAAGTAAAGAAAAAAGGCCAATGCACAAAAACATGATATAGTGGCTAAAAAGGGGCCTCCCTCACTAGAGTAGGTATGTCTCGCCCAAGAGGGGCCTGAGACTCCCTTCAAAATATCGGAGGTATCAAAATCATTTATAAGGGCCTTCATGGGATTAACAACGTAGTCGGTCAGATCCCCCCAGAGAGGTAATCCTCCATAAAGGATGTGTGTTGTTCGACCCTTATCTGACTCAGGGTACTTGCAGAGTAACCCCTGCAAGTAACCTATGTGGCTACATATGTCAAGCAACTAAAGCCACCACTATATAACCAATGCGTAGGAGAACAATCGTAAGTCAGGTCCACCGTATAGGCAGGGTAAAAAAGATCAAAATATCGAAAGCACCGCTTCTCACAAAGGTAAAGGTATTAGAAAGACTCCCATATACGAATAGATCCCCAGAAATATCTCTGACACTAAGAAGGTGTTGGAGGGATATATTCACAACCAACTTTGCATGACCTCATTCTTAACTCCGGTGTGAGAGGAGCCTCCTGACACCACCGATTATACAATGGATTTCATCACTCCCTTAGTCAAACACATATGTTGAGTTTAATAGCCTTGGAGAAGTTTACTCACAAAATCCTATTCCAAGGCTCTAAATCTTAAGCTAGTTTGTGCACCCTGAAAAATAAAATCGTTTCTACACAATTTTAAATTTATTAGCGTTACTTAAGTGGCTTTGTTTACTCAAAATATGTGGACATGAAACTGATGATGTTATGACTCAGCAAGTAAAAGAAATGAATAAGAATATAATGAAAAGTCCTAACTTCAATTCTTAACAAATGACAAGCTTTTCAAAATGCAATTTTCAATTCACCTCTGCGATTTAAAATAAGATGCAATCTTTCCATACATTTATCAAGATCAATAATAAGAACCCAAAAGATCAAATGCCATAATGCAAAATGTATATTTTTGTATTTTCAATATAAAAGGAAATGAAAATGCAAGGACTGAACAACAACTTGATATATAAACCCTATTGTAAGCAAAAGAGACAAACCAAGCAGGATATCAAGAAGCAAACACCCATCCCAAGATGCAAGGACAACCAATGAAAAATATGATGAGAAAGAAAAACTGCCCAAAAATTCAGCCAAAGAAAGGTTTCCTATCACTCTACGGGCACTTAGCAGTCATGATAGAGATCCAAGAAGACTCAACAACCATCAAAACTTACCCAACAAACATCAAATTCAACAATCAAGAAAACAAGGATGATGTACGCGATTGTTCAAGAAAAAACCACATATATACGCACCCTACAAAATGACAGCTTGCGTATGTACGCGTCTGTCAAGGGAAAAACCACATATATGTATTGAAACACTGCCAGGTTAAGGATAAGGCCAAGAAAATCAGACTCAAAATGAAAAGAGGCTGTCAAGAAATCAAACAACAAGAAACTCAAGATAACTGAGAGTAATCAAAGGAGAAAAACACTCCAAACCCTGAAAATAAGATTCAATCCCTAGTATGGTCTCCAATTTTGTTACGAGGAAAATCACTCTATGGCATCGGGTAAACCACAATAGACGGAAATGACTGCATAAATCAACTCTAGCCTCAAGTATTATATATAAACAAACATGCTAACAAGACAAGATAAAGATCCTACCTTGTCCGAACGTTCGATGAAGTCCATCGTTGAGCACTTGACCCAAATCTATACACTTGCAACTTGTCCTCAACAACCAAGATACGCAAACATATGGTGATAATATATAAAGTTAAGACATATGATAAAAATATCCATCAATATTCATAACAAATACGCCCATGGAATAATAATTCAATTATTTGCAAGACATTAATTGGATGAGAAAATAATATTTCTATTAAAATGTAATCAACAGGAGTGTATGAATGACAAACTTCCATGTCGGCACGTTCCGAACCGAGAAACTAAGTCCCTTCCAGCTGTGCCTCCACCACTTCAATCTTCCACCAAAGGCAAGCTCATATAAGAGAGACAATGAGGTTCTCCCTCAAATAGGGAAGAGCTTGGGGGCTGAACAATGTGTTCAGACTTAAAAGGACAAAGGGATGCAGACTCAATATGAAGTGAATAATTTCTCCATAGTAACTTTGCTCTCAAAGTTGAATTCTTCTCCCTTTTCCATAGCTTGGATATGGCCCATTTATAGCCTTCAAATGGAATTGAAGGGCTGATTCAGAATGTTTCTAGTATATTGAAGGTCAAGGATCATGGATCTCATGGACATGGAAATCCGACACCATTTTTTTAATTTTGGGCACAAAACCCTATGTACGTGGGCTATAATGGTGCAACCTGCGTATACACATGTTGTATAGATGTTAGGGCGTGTATATGTGGAAAAATATGTTTTTTAGCTCTGGGAATTGCAAAAAGGGACTTCAAGTCTGCATTGGGAAATGGTAAAGGCCTTTTGAGCAAGTTGCATGGGGTGAGGCAAATATTGCTATAACAATAATGGAGGACATTTATTGGTACATAAATATAAGGATACAATTTATTGGCCAAAATGTTAATGTATTCAAAATAAGATATATTAAATTATCAACTTGAAATTAAAGTTATTAATTAATTGATGATAATAACAATAAGGATAATGATGGTTATCTTCTTTTAATAGCAACAATATTTTCAGATAAATAAAAGAATTAGATTAAATATTATTTGGAATGTTGTTTTATATTTGAAAATGGTGGAAACGTAAGTACCAAGGTTATAGTGGTTTTCATAAGTTAGGAGATTCTAAAGAATAACTAAGTTATAAAATTGGGTGAAGCTATACCTTATATTATTAAGAGAGAGGCATGTTAAAAGGAAATTATGTTCACCATTAGCCTATTTTATATCACAACTTTACAAGTTTGCTCACCTTAATGTGCTTTTGGATAAGTACCCCTATTGTTGTTCATGGTTTTATTCACTACACGTTCAAACCATAGTTCTAACGAAATACCCCTATTGTTGTTCATGGTTTATTCATTACATGTTAAAACCACATTTATAATGAAATACCATCAAGAGGTCCTCTCCTAAGTCATTTTCCAAGGTCCATACCCTATAAGGAAGTATTTGTAAATTTTTCTAGCCCAAGTGATTGTTGTCCTAATGTTCTCTCATTAAATAACTCAAAACATAATTTATTTAACAACATAAAATTAAATTTTTGAACATTGCATCCATCACATAGTAGCTAAAAAATGAACAATGAAAGAAATAAAACACATACATACACAAATATTTCGCCTTCTAATTAGCTTTTCATTCCTTTGATCAAAGCTTATAACATGACCTTTGCATCCTACTTGAACTAGCATCCATATGGTCAATAAAGTTGCCTCAAATACCAATGTACGACCTGTGTAAGAGAGTGTATAGTTACAATAGTATGGCTTGCTTCGTTTATGCCTTTCCTAGACAACAAACCACTCTTTCTCTACTGTCAACAAGAAGCACACTCTAGCAATACAATGTACAACCACATCTAAAGGTTTATGTCTTGTGCATAAGGAAAAGACAAATACAACAATGGTATAGCCTGTATGACCTGATGCTATCTTGTTGGTCTCTTTAGTAATTTGGTATTGTTCTCCTTAAA
Organism: Picea sitchensis; assembly: GCA_010110895.2. Lineage (NCBI taxonomy): Eukaryota > Viridiplantae > Streptophyta > Pinopsida > Pinales > Pinaceae > Picea > Picea sitchensis. The sequence goes on along the minus strand of SNQJ01S0004422.1, from coordinate 47,730 downwards.
TGCACTCTTCCTTCTTCTAGCTCTCTTTCTCTCTTCTCATATGAGGTCGACCAATTCTATCTTGTCCTCTTTATGTTTTGAGATAAATAACGAATCTCCTCAATCCTAGTTGCCACCTATCTCGATCTTGAGATGTACAACTAAGATTAAATCCCAATCTAAGCCACTAATGTTCTAGAACTTCTAGAACATTTATTTTAGATTGCTAAGACTAAGTTAACTTCAAAACATTAGAATTTCACTTTTATTTTTATTTTTCAAGTGAAATTGCAAGATGGAATTAGTGACCACCTTTCTAAGGTGGTCACCAATAGAATGTCTCAAACCACTCCCTGTACATTCATACTGAAGCTTGTGCAGGAAGTTCCTGTCCAAGTTACATTTCTCAACTGTCCCTCTTAGCAAGCAAGGAATCATGCACCAATCTAAGTCTACCTCTAAATGTTTAAAATTTCTCTTTTTCTAAGGGCTTGGGCAGAATGTCATCTACCTATTGATCCATGTGAATATACTGGAAATTCACTGCTCCTCTATGAATACTATCTTATATGAAGTGATATTTGATCTCATGTGCTTGGACCTATCATGAAACATTGGATTCTCAAAGAGGTTGATACAAATCTGATTATCATAGTACATGACTGTGGAATCCAACTCCCGATCAAACAGTCTTGCAGGTAACTTGTGAAGCCAAATGGAATCAAAACTAGTAGTACTAGCTGTCATGTATTCTTCCTATCCTAATCTAAGTGCCATATAATTATCCTTCTTGCTAAACCAAGATATCATTGCTGAACCCAAGCTAAAGAAACACCTTGAGGTTCTCTTCCTATCTATTGCACTACTTTCCAAATTTGAGTATGAATACCCCAACAACTTCACTTCACCATCTTCAAGATATATCAGAACATACTCCATTGTGTAACTCAACTATATGAGCACATGTTTTTCTACTACCCAATGCTCCTGCCTGAGCTCCATGATGAATTGACTCTAGGTGTCCACAACAAAACATATATCTAGTCTAGTGTTGACCAAATACATAAGGAACTTATCAATTGTCTGTACAACTTGGCATCCACCAACTATGAATATGAAGCTGTCACCTTCTTCAGATTAGTGATCATGGGTGTGGCCATAGGTTTGTAGTACTCCATCTGAAACCTCTTCAGGATCTCAACTGCATACTTACCTGCCCAAGGAAAATCTCCCCTAGTCTCTACCAAACCTCAAAACCTAGGAAGTAATGCATCATGTTGATGTCCTTCATCTCAAACTCAGTTTCCATGTCTTCTTTGAAATATACAATGATATTATATGCACCTATAATAAACAAGTCATCTCCATATAATACTAAAACAAGTAGATCATATACAAGATTAGGATCTACTTCGTTTTTGGTCAAGCCCATACCTTGCAAATATCCATCTATCCTAGAATACCATGCTCTCGGTGTCTGCTTAAGTCCATACAAGGATTTCTTAAGCTTACAAACATGGGACTCCTTCCCATTTACCTAAAATCCACGAGAATGCTCTATGTACACGTGTTCCTCAATGATCCCATTAAGGAAAGTTGTCTTCACATCCATTTGATGTATCCTCCATCCCATAAATGAAACTAAGGACATAACTACTCCAATGGAAGTGTACCTAGAGAATGGAGTAAAAGAATCCTCATAGTCCACCCCCTCTAGGCTAGGAGAACCCTCTCTCCATGAACCTCACCTTGAACTTCTCAATGCTACCATATATTTCATGCTTGATTTTGTAGAGCCATTTGGAACTCACTATTGAATTCCCCTCCAGTCTTGGAACTATGTCCCAAACATCATTATTCATGATGGAGGTGTACTTCTCCACCATGGCATCTTGCCATACCTATTGGTCTACTGTCTCTTAAGAGATGAAAGGCTTGGAATCTATGATGCTACTCGTCAATGCCATATAGTTTGGAAACTTGTTCAGAGGTATGCTCTCTCTAAATGCTCTTCTTGGAGCCTCAACATACTCCTAAGCATCCTTCAATGTTTGAGTGAACTATCAAAGTCTCTCGACAAAAATGGAAGGGGCTATTGTCTCCTCCTCTTCACCGAAAAGGTGTTATACTAATTTGGAAGTGAATGGTTACATAGTCTTAACCTTCAAAGCTTCCAACTCCTCATCCTCTATCACTAGAATAGGCTCATGGGACTTCTTGGATCCAAAGTCTTCTTTAAACTTTACATCCCTTCTTACTAATGTCTTCCCCTACTATGGAATATAGACCCCATAGGACTTTAAAGTCTCATTGTAACCTACAAACAAACCCTTCCTACTAGAGGGATCCTCTTTTGTACCGACACATGGACATAAACCAAACAACCAAAGTTGTGTAAATGACTCACCTCTAGATTCACACTAATGAATGACTCCTCTAGTGTCTTGTCCTCCAAGATCCTGTGTTGAGAATGGTTCTAGATGTAGATTTATGTGTTGCATGCCTCTGCGCAAAGAAACATCAACAATTCTTGGTTATGAGTCATGGCCTTAGAATCCCCTATAATGGATCGATTCTTCCACTTTTCAACCCCATTTTGTTGTGGGTTGTATGAAATAGTCAACTCCCTCTTGATTCACGCTTCCTTGTAGAAACCCTCAAACTCCTTGGAGGTATACTCACCCCCATTGTCCGATATCAAGACTTTGATATTCTTCCCTATATAGTTTTCAACTAGAGCTTTGAAATCCTGAAACCTACTAAAGACCTCATCCTTGGTCTTTAGGAAGTAGATCCAAGTTTTGCGAGAGAATTCATCAATGAAGGAAACATACTACATGCTTCTTGAAATTGATGCTACTGACATCGATCCATAAACATGTGAATGCACTAGGTCTATAATCTCCTTAGACCTATGCTCACTACTGAGGAAAACAACCTTGGCATGCTTTCCAAGTGTGGACCCTTTGCATACTCCATGCTTCTCAACACTAAACTATGGAAGACCTATGGCTATCTCGCTTATAATATGCAATGCCTTGTGATGTAGGTGCCCCATACTCTTATGCCACAAATCACAAAAGTTCTCACTATTATGAACCAAGACTTGAACATGTTCACCCTCCAACCTATAAATATTACCTTCTCTAACCCCTATTACTTATGTTGTATCTAAGCTAGATTCCTCCGGTCTGATGAGAACTTGTTGGTTCTTGAACTCAATTGCAAATCCCTTATCATCCATAATTGAAATTGAAAGAAAATTCTTTCCAAGACTTTGAACAAACAAGACATCGTCAAAATCTAAAGAGCTACCTAACTTGAGATGGAAGGGAATAGTACCAACTCCTGCTATTGGGTACTTGACATCATCACAAATCTCAACATGTATTCCTAAGTCCTACTTCATTAGAATAGAAAATAACTTATGGGTTGATGTGATATGATGAGATGCCCCACTGTCCACTTACCATGCATTCCTAGGAATTGTATCAGTACAAAGGCAAGATACCATCAAGAAATCCTTCTCGAAATTTCCAACAAACTCGTTCATCTGAGTTTCTGCAGAGGTTGCTACCTACTTCTTCTACTGCTTCCCTTTACTCCTCTTCTTATCTGGACACTATGGCGCATAATGACCATGCTTATGAGAAATGGAGCACTTGATTTTACTCAAATCCTTATTTCATAGTTATGAGGCTAACTCCTTACTCTTTCCCTTACCCTTGATGGGTCCTTTACCTCTACACTTATTTGTTTGAAAAAATAGGGCTAGGTTCTCATCACCACCCTTCTTGTTGGTCTTTGACTCCATCTGAGTCTCCTCCTAGATACAATCATCCTACAACATTTCAAATTTAGGAAGGTTCTCATGAGCATAGATACCTTTGACAAATAGTTCCCATGAATCTAGGAATCCACTCAATGTCATGTTCATCATCTCTACATCTGTAATCTTCTTCCCAGCTACTGCAAGTTGATCATGAATCTATGTGACTTTCATAAGGTAATTGGTAATTGAATATGATATGGTCATCTCTATGGATCTGAGTTTGTTTCACAATATTATCTTTATGTTTATGTTTTCACTATGGTAGAGGCCAACTAGGGCATCAAACATCTCTTTTACAATTTTATTTTCAATATATGAGGGATCAAACGATCCTTTATGGCATCCAAGATCATCCGCTTGGCCTTCACTTCCTTCTTCTTGTGTGTTGTCAACTATTATGGATATGTAGGCAAAGGCACAACATCCTTGACAATATCCTAAAGATCATTTTCTTCTAATAAGAGTGTAATCCTCACTTTCCATGAGAAGAAATTTGAGACACCATCTATTCAATCCTCAAATATGAGGCTAGCTGAGGCCATCTCTGATATCTAATGCAAAAACTTCCATTTTTTAAAATTAGTCCTTAAATGAAAAATTGAAATCCTCTAACTGCTCATCCTTCTTTCCTATAGTTGATTTACTATTTTAAACCCTTGACAATCTCAATCAAAGAAGCAATTCTCATACCACGTAATTTTTTCTAGCCTAGGTGACCTTTGTCCTAATGTTCTCTCATTAAATAACTCAATTTTTGTTTTTATATAACAACATAAAATCAAATTTCTGAACATTGCATCCATCACATTGTAGCTAAAAAATGAACAATGGAAGAAATAAAACACATACATACAGATTCATTTCTCCTTCTAATCAACTTAAAAGGTGACCTTTGCAACCTACTTGAACTAGCAGTTGTACAGTCAATAAAATTACCTCAAACGATAGTGTATGACCTACGTAAGAGAGGGTACAACTATAACAATATGGCTTGCTTGGTTTATTCCTTTCTTGGACATCAAACCTCTCTTTCTCCCCTCTCAACACTAAAGCACATTCTAGAAATATAGTGTATCGCTAGATATGAAGGTGTGGTGGCTCGGGGTTTCAGACCCAAGGTTCAAAATGATTCACCAACAAATACCCCATTCATGTCGGCTTATTCAATATTCAAGGACCGGATAAGGTCTCACTGAAGACGCGCATGAGAATCATAGAGACACCAAATGGTTGTGTAGAACATGTTGGAATATTACAAATAGGAGACACTTGACTACAAGCTACACATTAGATCCTATCCATTCATAACCTCATTATGTTCATTCATGACAACAATACACCAGTTATGCGTAGTCTAACATATTCAACAACCATTCATTTAGAACAAAACTCATGATAGAAGATAAATTAGGCCTTAGGCCTTCATTCATTGATCACATATAAACATTCATATACATGGAGAGTCATAGCCTATGCTGAGACTCATTAAGATTAAACCAGATACTTGAAACTCATATATCGATCTACTTTCTCTCTCATACTCTACTTATATCTCTACAATTACAATCAATACTTTTCCAACAATCACAATGAACCACACGTTAACCAAAAACCTCACACTTACATATTCACATGCATTCTTGATATCTCTACAGGAGCGTGGAAATCATAACAAACTTGCTAGCTCACTAACAACCTCAACCATGACTAGTCGGTCTATTACAAAAATGGTTACAATCATTACATAATATCTTCGAGGATTTGATATGTATGCAAACCTTACAAGCCCTTGCGCAAACCTTACAATTCCTTGCACATAGTACAAAATTGGTTGGTGCGCATGGTAGAAAAATGGTTGGCACATGAGCTAAATATTCGCACTGCGTGATACAAAACTTGTGGTGGGCGCATGGTCTTTCAAAAACCTTAGGGTTCCAACAAGGTGTATGGTTTGTGCACAAGGAAAATATAGCTACAATAGAGGTATGACCTATACGATCTGCTAGTATCTTGCTGGTCTCTTTAACAATCTTCTCTTCTTCTCCTTGAATGCACTCTTCCTTTTTCCATCTCTCTTGCTCTCTTCTCATATGAGGTCGACCACTCCTATCTTGTCCTTTTTATGCTTTGAGAGAAAAAAATAATCTCCTCAACACTAACTACCACCTATCTCAATATTGAGATGTACTACTAAGATTAAATCATAATCTAAGTCACTAATGTTCTATAAATTCTAGAACATTTCATTTAGATTCCTAGCACTAAGCTAACTTCAAAACATTAGACTTTCACTTTTATTTCTATTTTTTAAGTGAATTTGNGCATGGTCTTTCAAAAACCTTAGGGTTCCAACAAGGTGTATGGTTTGTGCACAAGGAAAATATAGCTACAATAGAGGTATGACCTATACGATCTGCTAGTATCTTGCTGGTCTCTTTAACAATCTTCTCTTCTTCTCCTTGAATGCACTCTTCCTTTTTCCATCTCTCTTGCTCTCTTCTCATATGAGGTCGACCACTCCTATCTTGTCCTTTTTATGCTTTGAGAGAAAAAAATAATCTCCTCAACACTAACTACCACCTATCTCAATATTGAGATGTACTACTAAGATTAAATCATAATCTAAGTCACTAATGTTCTATAAATTCTAGAACATTTCATTTAGATTCCTAGCACTAAGCTAACTTCAAAACATTAGACTTTCACTTTTATTTCTATTTTTTAAGTGAATTTGTAAGATGGAAAAAATGATCACATTTCTAAGGTAGTCACCAATGAAATCTTTCGAACCACTCCTTGCACATTTATATTGAAGCCTATGCAGGAAGTTCCTGTCTGAGCTACATTTGTCAATAGAATTAAAGGAAAACATGACCAGTTTTTATATTAAAAAAACTAAGAAAAAGGAAGACAACAGGTACTCCCTCAATACACATGGACCTCCACAAGTTTGTCCTTGAAATTCATGATCCCGTAACAAACCTAAGAAAAAATGATCATGGTTGCATGATAATGCATGCAAAAAAGATTAGTAGCAAAAATAAATGAAGTGGCAAATCAAAGAAAACCTTACTTACATATGCTCATAGAATAAGTTACCAACCATCATGCTTCATTGTCTCTGTAATGGCCTATAAAAGAAATCACTTTCCTCCATGTTATGAATCTCCATTTTGATAAAGTTATGTTGCTAGTTCATTGATCCGTTACTATCTTGTTAGAGTTGTTGTTATGCACTTTGAGCCTCCATCAATCCCTTTATATTAAGTCTTAAGGAAAGAACAATTTTGGATTGTCATTGCCTTGGATTTGGAAGAGATCTTTTGAAGAGGAACAAATTGGTCAATGATGTTGGTTTGGAGATTGCCAACAGTCATGGAAAGGTATATTCTTGTACTCCCTATATGAATCTTGTTTTATTCATTTCCTCCAAAATCGTTTTCTAAATGACTACATCTTCTTATACTCATTTAGATTAGACTTTGAAATTATTCATGTATTTCCAATGTTATTGATGACATTTTTTTGGTCTTTCCAAGGAGTGAGTAGGGTATTGGATGTTTATTTATGTGAAAATACATAAATGAACACCTCTAATTAATTGTTGATTCTCCTTCTTCTACTCAAGGAAAGGAAATATAAGAATACCACTTTGGGAACTTAGCCAAACTTGGATCCTTTCTTCTTCTCCCTTTCTCTAATTTAAGGGAAAGATTCATTTGTTGTCACTTGAATATTGTAGATACATTATGAACATTTTATATATAACTTGTCCATAGGGTACTGACCCACTTTGATTGAGTAGGATTTAGTTTTTTTGAGTTCATTGAATTATTCCAGTAACATCGATGACTAGTTCATTGCTATGGAGGTCAAGATAATTAATCTCAATTTTGGAAAAAAATCATTTTGTTGTTTAAACTCATAACGTTGGAAAAATAGTTTTGATAATCCAAATTAAGATTTATAAAATCTTTGTAGTATTTCAACTTCCTCTTCTTAATGATTTCATGGTCATCGTGACTCTTATCTTTAAACGTTAGAGTTGTAAGATCTAATAACATCAATAATATTTATTTAATTCTTTTGTGTTATGTTTTAATGCTAAATCCCAACACCTTTTGAGCTAGTGGTTGCGTATTCTCATATCTGAAACTCCATATCTTAAATTTCACAACCAACTCAAAATTACATATATCATTTTTGTAACATAATTAAGACTAGTATATATATCCGTCTTAATATTGCATTTAAATATATCAAAACAATCATAAGAAATAAAGTGTAAATCTTCGTTATTCAAGAGATTCAAAGATAAAATATATCTATTTCAATGTATTTTTTATGACAAGGAGGAAGTTACCATGTGCACATGTATCAAATCTTAACAAAGAAAAGTTAATTTAAAATGTTTGATAATGTTTTTTTTGCAATCAAATAACTTGGAAATAAAATTACAAAATTAAAATAATGGGCATGGACTAGTTAAACAAAATAAAAGATGGTTGGATTAATAGGAAATTACCCTAATCCTAGTCGAAGATCTTGCGGGAGGATGAAGCTAAGGGTTCCTTTTGTAACATTTTTAGGTTCACCATTTCATTCATCACATGTTGGTTTCTATTGCTGAAAATTACACTTCAAAATCTATTGTAAAGAGCTTTGTATGAGGGGAAATTTTGTCCATGAAGAAAGGTCACTTCTTGAGGAGGTTTTTTGTATAGATGATATGGAAGAGCAGGTAGACTATGATTATGATTAGATGGATAGCCAACTCATTTGGAACTTTCCAGCTGGTAGCCCCCCTGACATGATCTCTTCGTTTTTTCTGCCGCTTGTTGGGAGCTCGGGGGAGGAATTCTTTCCAGACCCTATGTGTGCTTCTGCCTCGGGGTCCTAGCTATCAGTTTTTGGTGACGTTCCTGCTATTATGGATGTCGAAGATGTTCTTAGGGAAGGATTTTATCCAAACCCCCTAGGAAGTTTTTCAGAGCTTTGGAGTTCTACGTCTGATCTGGTAGCTTAGGAGTCTGTCCGAGGTTTTGTTGTTTGAGACCAAAGGGTTCCCTTCTTTCCACCTTCCAGGTTGGCTTCCTTCTCCTGGTCTAGTAATCCCTTCGCCTAGATTTTTTCCATATTTCTCCTCTTCCTCTCTTTTGGAGCCGGGTTTCCCCTCTACTTTTGATTTGAATGATTTTCTTGCCCCCCCTCCTCTCCTAGTGCCACTGGTTTGGAGACTTCTGTCCGCTCCCCTCCCTTTCCCTTGTCTAATAGGCTAACCCATAGTCCCCTAGCATTGACGAATTTTTAAGGTGAACCCTCCTCTCCAAAATGAAATAAATCTCATCCAAGAGTTATTTTGGTCCCTTGTCCGCACTCTTTGGTCCTTAGGGATGACATCATGATTCCAAAGGTCTTGGATATTGCAGAAAAAGAAGTTGTGGGTCACGCTAATGGAAGGAACTTTAGCCTCGACCACCTAAATGCATGGGTATCTTCTCATTGGAAGGACTTGGGGTTTTCCTTACCGTCAGTTCATACCCTTGCAAAAGGGTGGTTTATGTTCAAATTCTAGTCAACAAAAAATGTGTGCTGGGTTTTGTGTGACCCTGGGTGTATAGACTCTACGCCTATGTTATTGAAGAGATGGACTCTTTTTTTTGAATCAAATCAGGAAAGGATAGATGAAATCCCAATTTGGGTGAGGCTGCCAGGGATGCTGTCGGAGTATTGGAGTTAGAAATGCTTCGAGAAAATTGGAAACACACTAGGCTCTTTTATGAAGGAGGATATGTATTTTTTATCGATAGGTAAAATGCCGGTGGCTTGGATTCTTGTTTCGCTGAATATCAGAAAGTGACTTTCAGATACTCTGGAGCTGACTCGTGGAGACTTATTGTTCATGCAACCTCTTGATTACGAGAGTATTCCTTTCAAATGCCACATATGACACAAACATGGCCATAGGGCTGCAAAATGATCCCTCTCGATGAATCACAGAGCCCCTTTTTTGTAGAGCTCCAGACAAAGAACAACCACACCTTACCTCTTTGGTAGAAGTGCAGTGATGCCTCCACTTTAGTCAAGAGGCCCAGTTCGGGCTTGTAAAGAGATTATAGCTTGAAAAGCTGCGGTTTTTTCTAAGTAGGGGACATGGGGTGCTTTCTCCGATCAATCTAAGGCTGAGGGGAAGTGTCGAGTTCCAAAAACACATCATTCCACTCTTGACTACCAGATAAAACACAGAATTGATGCTCATTTGGGTATGCCTCCTCTCTCTCCCTTCTCCATAAATTTTGTTTATCTTCAGTCTTTATCCTTGAATCTAGTGGGTTTAAGTAGTTTAAAAAGTATTCCTTCTCCCATCAATGCCAAGTCTCTCTCTTTTCCCTTTTCCATAGGCCCCCCTCTCTCCGGTATTTCTTTATCACAAGCCTTGACCCCCTCCTATCTCCCTCCCCCTCCACAAAGTCAAGAATCCTCTCTGATGAAAATTGAAGATTCCATTTGCTACCAATTACGTTTTCGAACGGTCTCTTCTGCTGGGTGTCCGAACTCCCCTCTCCAAGGATTGGGTTTAAACCCTCCTTCGGGATCCTTTTCCAAAGGGAGGGGAAGAAAATCTCTTCTCTCCAAAGAAAAATCTCATGCGGCTATGGATGTCGCGGCTGGCAGACAATTTTCCATCTCTGGGGCACTTAGAGCATTGCCAACCTTTGAAGGGGTTTCCAAATGAAACTGCTCTCCTTTAATTATCTAGGGTTGGTGAGCCCCTCCAATCATCTTTCCCTCCAAAGGCTGTTGGAGCTAGCGCAACCCGATATTGCGATGTTACAATAAACCCTTGGCGCAGAGGCTATGATGGTTTTGCTGTTGGAAAGGCTCCTAAAGGGATGGTCTTTCTTTGGTTTGGCTGCATTTGGTCATTCGAGAGGTCTGACAATGGGATGGAACCACAAATCCATTAAGCTTGAATCCGCTTGGGGTTTCACTTCTGGTCAAGGCATGTCTATTTATGTTGCAAAATTGTGGAAATATTTTATGATTTTAAACATTTATGGCCCCACTCAGGACCACCCTCAATTTTGGAATTCCCTTCTAGAAAAATCCTTCTTAAAAGATCGATTTCTCATTTTGGGTGGGGATCTAAAATTTTCCATTGGGGCAGTCGAATCCTGGGGTAAAAGGGCCCATGATGATTCCCTCTCTAATTTCATAGTGCATAAGTTGGGGGAATCATGGCTAATTGACATTTTCCCTACAAAGCTTGGCCCCACTTGGAGAAACAATCGATTTGGTGAAGACCATATAACAAAGAGACTGGATCATTTTTTGATTTCAAATTTGTTGGTTGAAGAGCCTATTATCTTTAGACAACAAGCATGGTCAGGAGGGGAATCAAACCACTATCCATTTTTTTTTTTTGGAAATAGTAGGAGCCATCAGAAAACCAACTAGCCCTTTCAAATTTAACTCTAGCTGGTTAAAAGAGGAAAGTTTTATAAATATGGTAAAGGAAGTTTCGACTCTAATAGGGCCAACATAGCGTGTTGCTGTTCAATTTGAAAGGAATTTAAAAGTCTTAAAAATTTCTACAAAATCCTAGGCAAAAAGGAAAAAACAACAGTTGGAACAAGACATTATAAAAATAGAAGTCGCACTTCAATCCCTCTATGACTCTGAAAAAGGAGGTTTTTCCACCCCAACAAAAAAAGAGTCCTTGTTATCCCTGGAAAATATTAGAAGAGAGCTTCTCCAAGCTAGGGAAGACGAATGGAGACAAAAGAGTAGGGCGTTGTGGTTTCATAGTAGGGATGAAAATATAAAAAATTTCCAAGCATATGCAAAAGGCGAGAAATTGGAAAACACTATTTGGGGGCTAAAGGATCAAATGAGAAGACAACTCTCTTCCTTTGAAGACTTGGAAAGGCTCAGTTCACATCACTTCAAAACATTATATACAACAAAAAAAGGGTGTCCATCGATGCCATACTTCAGATGACATTATACTTCCCTCGTTTTGTAGAAGAGGAGGAAAATCTAGACCTAATGGCTGAAGTGACAGAAGTAGAATTAAAAGAAGTTCTCCACAATTTTCAAAAAGACAAAAGTCTGGGTCTTAATGGCTGGTCCATGGATTTCTATGTAGGTATTTTCAATCTCATCGGTCAGGATATCCTCAAATTTATAGAAGAGTCCATAGTAAACGACTTCATCCACCCTCCTTTCAATGCCACTTTCATCGCTTTAATTCCAAAGCATGATGCTCCATAAATCTTGGATGAGTACATGCCCATTTCTCTGGGCAATTTCATTTATAAAATAATTTCAAAAATCATCAACAAAAGAATCAAAGGTATCCTCTCTAAATATATATCTCAAGAACAATTTGTTTTTTTGGAAGGCAGACAGATCCATGAATAAATTGGTGTTGCTCAGGAAGCTATGCACAACATAAAGACTCAGAGGCTAAAAGGAGCAGTGATAAAGATCGATATTTCAAAGGCTTATGATCGAGTCAACTGGATTTTCTTGAAACTGCTTCTCACTCATTTGGGATTTGGATTTTCCTCTATAAATTGGATCATGAGTTGCATCACTTCGGTTTCCTTCATTGTGCTCATAAATGGGGTGGCTTGACCTTTCTTTCTTGTAGAGAGAGGGCTCCGGCATGGATGCCCCCTTTCCCCTCTTCTATTTTTGCTGGTAGCTGAAGGTATAAACAATGCTTTATCTGAATCTAATAATAACAAAAGTTTCTCGGGTATTCCTCTCACCCACTATCTTTTCCTCACTCATTTGCTGTTTGTAGATGGTGTACTAATTTTTTTCAGTGAGTTAAGAGGAGAGGCCGAAAACATGGGTTCCATCCTAGATATTTTTAGCATGGCTACGAGAAATGCAAATAAATAGCTCAAAATATACTCTCTCGACTCATATTATGGACCCAGAGGAAGTCTTGATATATAAATCCCTCTTTCATTTCATGGAAAATCCCCTTGAAGAAGGTTTAAAGTATCTAGGATTTCATCTAAAACTAAACTCCTACACACAATCGAATTGGAATTGGTTAATTGCAAATCTAGAAAAAATACTAAAATATTGGAGTTTCAGGTGGTTGTCCAGAGTTGGTAGGATGATTCTAGTAAAATATATCCTTGAAGCAATTCCAATCTATTGGATTTCTATGTCTTGGATTCCAAAAGGTGCTCTGGAAAAAACAAGGAATTTATGCTTCAAAGTTCTTTGGGGAGGTCAAAAGGAGATTTTTGTAATGCCTTGGGTAAAATGGGACTTTCTCGCATTTCCAAAGCTGTTAGGGGGATGGAGACTGAAGACTCTCCATAATTTTTCCACTGCCCTTGTAGCCAAGATAGGATGGAGGCTGATCCAGTTTGAAAATTTATGGTTGACGGTAGTTACCCAAATATATATAAGCCCAGATTCAGTGGTGGAGTGGATAATAAGGCCGTCACAAAGTTTCCAAAATGGATTTATCATGTGGAAGGCTCTCGTCAAATCCTTTCTGGTTATTAGTCAAGGTCTTTCCTAGAAGGCTAGAAAAAGAAATTCCTTCAGGATTGGTATATATCCATGGATGGGCAACAATGGTCATCATAACCTTCCCTAGATTTTAATCAACCGATTGCATGAGCGGGGTTATTTCCACCTAAATCAGATTGCAGATGAACAACAAACGACGATTTGGAGATAGTGTTGGAAAGACGCACATGCTATGAACTTGGATGAACAACTCTATGTTCAGTGGAGTGCTTACATTGGGTCTCTCAAAATGAGCCATATCAGAATCAAAGACCAAGAAGATGAACTAATTTGGAAATTTAGTCCTTTTGGGGTCTATACCCAAAAGATGGCTATTCCTTTTTAATGATCAATCTTAGACAATAGGCTCCATATTGGTGGTGGAAGGGGGTCTGGAAATCCAAATGTCCACTTAAGGCCTATTTGTTCATGTGGTGTCTCATCAGGAGAAAGGTTCCCACATGGGATATAATGAAATTTAGAGGAGTGGAAGGGACGAGCTGGGGCCCTTTATGTAAGGGGAACAAGGAAACTTCTACTCAAATTTTCTTAGAATTCCGTTTTCTCTTCAAACCTAGAGAGCTATCTCTTCTTCCTTAGGTATCTCTTGCAACTAGCTCAAGCCATCCATTGAAGAGGCCTGGAAAACATGGTTACATGACCAAATATTTAAAAATATCAAGGTACTTCCCCTTCTTACTCTCTGGGGCATATGGGATCACTCTTAATGCCTCTATATTTAAGAATAAGGTTTCCCTTCCTGACATAATTTCCGCCCAAAGCATCACAATCCTTTCACATTTCCCTCAAGGAAAGGGTGCTCCTCTTACCAAGCAGGTGGTGGCGGAACAAATAGATTTTTCTTGGCCATGGGATTTTTTGATGGTGCTTTCTGAGAAAATGGATACCATTGTGGGGGCAGGGGAGTCCTTTTCTTGACCCCTTCACATTTTTTCAATTTAAAGTGGGGCTTGGGCCATTGATCAAATAATTTTGTAGAACTTTTGGCTCTAAAGCTTCTGCTCACCTTTGCTAGTGAAAAGCAGATCTCAAACCTATGAATTTTCGGTGACTCAATGCTGGTCATCAACTGGTTGCAAAAATCCCAACAATGTCATAATATTATCGTCTCGCCTATTCTGGATGAAGTCTTTACAATTGCAAATATATCCAAAAATCCATCCTTCCAACATGTCTACAGGGAAAGGAACTTCAAGGCATACTCATTATCTAAAGAAGGTTTGTTCATGGCTCATGGGAAGTGGAACATCTTAGAGTTCAAGGATGGACAAAGCTTCGAGCATTACTACTAACCATTTATAAAGCATATTTGACCAGACGGGGTTCTTCATCAAGTCTTGTTTCTTTTTGCATTGGCTCATGGATCTTAGAGTGTTTATTTTGCCTCTTTATTGGATTAAGGTTTGGACTAGCTACTATATTGGGAGAAGGCTCCCCTTTCCTCACATATATCATCCATAGAGAATTTTTAGAGTTTCAAAGTTCTTTTTGATGTAGACCCATTAGAATCCTGTAAAAACAGGAAGTCTCAAATTACAGTTTTTGTATGGAGTTTTTTGGGCTCATTTTTTGTGGACCTTGTACTCGGCCTATGATGCTAGCTCTTTTGATGGCTAAAAGACAAAGGAATTAAATGCATGCCCCTGCATGTATTCCTCAAAATGTAAATTATATATATATATATATATATCTTTTCATATTATAACAATATAAAAACTTGAAAATTTTAAAAGCTAAATATTAAACTTCAAATTTTTCAAATTTTATTTTATTATGGTTATCCATAAATGAACGAGACCTTATTTTTTTTCCTAAAATAAGGATTCAATGCATTTGATCACTAATAAAGAAAAATACATGATTTATAAGTCGTTGGGGATATTTCATTGGAACAATTCGTCACAACATATCTAATAAATTTTTGCAATCTTTTATTATGCATTTCTTTACTTAAGATTCAAATTAAATTTTACTCGCTTAAGGCATGGAAATATTGAAATCACTGAAATTGAAATGAAATAAGCTATGAAAATAACACAATCCACACGGTGAACATAAGATGTACCCTATGAAAACCAAATACAAGAGAAAATCATCTAGAAAGTGAGGCCTATGCTATGTGCTTTTCTTAGGAGAGAGGCGAGAGGTCATGTAAGTTTTTAAAACTTTTACAATAATGCAATGCACAAAAGAGAGAGAGAGAGAGAGAGAGAGAGAGAGAGAGAGAGAGGTCCTTGTAAGTTTTAAAACTTTTACAATAATTGAATGCACACACAGAAAAGAAAACAATTGTAATCACACATATACATATAGATTTACCCTGGAAACCCAACCGAGAAAACCAACAACTTGGTTTAGAGCCACACCTCTAATTATATTATGTCTCTTCATAGTTTACAATACAATATATATAGGATCCCGTGGCATCCCAAAAACCAATAATCCATTAACCATGGATTAGAACTCAATCGTAGTTCCTTAACTAGAATTACATTGCCATGGACCACAAAACCATCTGCTAAAGGAAAAAACCATACAAAGAAAAACTGTTCGATAAAAACCTCTCGATGATTTTTCGCTCCACGGGGTCCTTCATGCCCCCTTGTGCCCCCCCCTCCCATTGAATTGTGTGCAAATAATATAACACACACCCAACAATCTCTCACTTGTTGTTTCCTTTGCATACCGGGGGCTGCAAAATTTCTTGATCAATGATCTAGGGCAGTAATGCCCATCGTTTCTCTGCACTAATAAAATTTCTCAGTGCTCACAAACTTTGTAAGTGAATTTGGAACATTCTTCAAGTTTTCCACCTTCACCAAAAATACCTTTTTGTCTTCAACCATGTCTCTCACAAAGTGATATTTAACATCAATATGCTTTGTCTTAGAATGATAAGCTGGGTTCTTTGCCAGAAAGATTGCACTATGACTATCACAATCTATCCTTACTGCTTGTTGTACCAACCCAATACCTGAACACAATCTCTGTAGTTCCTTTCTTGCATGAGTGGATGCCGTGTATTCAACTTCTGTAGTTGGGAGTGCCACTACAATTTTTCTTTTGCCCATCCAATTTATTGCTCCTCCAAATAGGTTAAACACATACCCACTTGTAGATCTTGTATGATCCAAATATCCAATCCAGTATGCATCAATAAAGCCATGTACATGTCCAACACTCTATCCAATCCTGGTCTTCCTTGGTAGCACAATCCATAACTACTAGTGCCATGCAAATACCTAAAAATCCTCTTTACTGCTGCTCGATGCTCCTTCCATGGTTTTGACATATATTTTCTCAAAACTCCCACTGCATGTGCAATGTATGGTATAGTACATACCATTGCATACACCAAACTACTAACCACACTAGCATACAAAA
Organism: Picea sitchensis; assembly: GCA_010110895.2. Classification (NCBI taxonomy): domain Eukaryota; kingdom Viridiplantae; phylum Streptophyta; class Pinopsida; order Pinales; family Pinaceae; genus Picea; species Picea sitchensis. Next base: position 30,971 of record SNQJ01S0004422.1, on the reverse strand, counting down.
CAAGAGACATGTCCTCTTCCTCTTCCCGTGTCTTGGGACATTGATTTGTAGATAAGTTTACACCTACAAGAATAAGAACCTTGACATGTATACATTCCTACATATTAAACCTTCACAATATTGAGTCAACATATTTTCTCTGATTCAACCAAAGTTTTATGTTTTCCCGATCTCTTTTAATTTCCATTCCTAGAATAGAATTTTCAACACTAATATATTTCATGTCAAATTTATAGGACAATTGAGTTTTCACATCCTGGATAATTTCCTTGTCGTTTCTTATTAGCAACTTATCATCCACATACAAGACAAAATAAATAATACGATCACTAACTAATTTGAAATATACATAGTGATCGACTTTGCTCCTTGTGAATCCAAGTCCCAATATATAAGTATCAAAATTTTATACCACATCCTTGGTGATTGCTTTAACTATACATGGACTTTTTCAGCCTACATACCAACTCTTTTTTTCCCTTCACCGCAAATCCTTTTGGTTGCTTTATGTAGATTTCTTCTTCCAGATCCCCATATAGGAATGTTGTCTTCACATCCATCTATTCTACTTCAAAATAAAAAACAACATCAACAGATAAAAGAAATATAATAGAAGTTAACTTGGCAACATGATAAAATATTCCACCAAAATCAATTCCCTTTACCGGGGAATAGCCTTTTTCTACTAACCGAGCTTTGTATTTCTCCATCTTTCCCCCTACATTCAACTTCTTCTTAAATACCCAATTGCTTCCAAAGAGATTTCTTCCAGTCGAAAACTACGCTAGATCCCAAGCCTCATTCTTACCCGAGGCTTCCATTTCTTCGATCATGACATTTTTCCAGAGTTTTCCATCCTCTGAATCCACTGCCTCCCTAACAATTCTAGGATGATCATCAATAATAAACAAAACAAAATTAGAATGAAAATAAGGTGGAGTATACCTTTCTAGTTTTCTTCTTTCTCGAACTGATCTCCTAAATATTAGAGTATGAGGTTCTTCTTCTTTTGATTCTCGTTCTTTTGTAGAGTGTGATTCATCATCCTTCAATTCAAACTCTATTTTATCTGGTTCTGTGAATCTTGGAAAGACTTCTTGTTTGGCAACATCTTTGATTTCTCTAAAAACCACATCTTGACTATATACTACCTTCTTAGTTTCTGGGTTCCAAAGATAATAACCTTTTAGACCATCTTTATAGCCAATGAAGATACACTTTTTATCCTTTTTTATCCGGCTTAATCCTATTTTCCTTTGGAATGTGTACATAGGAATCACATCCAAAAATATTGAGATGTGTAAAAGAGAGTTTCTTTCTACAACATACCTCTTATGGAGTCATGTAATCCAATGGTTATGAAGGTGATCGATTTACCATGTAACATGCAATATCCACCCTTTGCCCATAATTCATGTCCTAACCTGGCCCCATTTTACATGCTCCTTTCTTTTTCCATCAACGTCCCATTCATCCTTTATGCAACTCCATTTTGTTTAGGTGTGTATGGAGAAGTCTTCTATCTTGCTATACTTCACTTTTTATAGAATTCCTCAAATTCATTCTTGCAAAATTCTCCACCATTATTCATCCTCAACACCTTAATTTTATTCTTTGTCTGGTTCTCCACAAGAGCCTTAAACTCTTTAAGTTTTTCAAAGACTTCAAATTTATTCCCAAGGAAATAAATCCATGTATTCCTCGAGAAGTCACCTCTAAATGAGACACAATACACAAATTTACCCAGTGATGGAGTTGACACAAGTCCAAACACATCACTGTGCACCAACTGTAATATTCCCTACGCCCTTGTAGCACCAGAGGAGAATCTTACCCGATTTTGGTTGCCATATAAGAAAAGTTTATATAAATAAAAATATAGAGAGCAATTGGACATACCTTTAGCCATACCTTTACCGTGTATTACTCAAAGGCCATTCTCTTCGATATGCCCCAATATTTGATGCCGTGACATAGTCTTTTCTCTAGAGACTATAGAATTTTTTCCTTCTTAAGCTCCAATATCAGAAAAAATGGAACTTTTGCACCCGTCACTAATAGTGGTTCCAAACAACTTATATGAAGTTTCAATACAAAATCCCCTCAACAACACCATTTCTCCTTGAAACATCTTGTAGGTTTCCTTTTCAAAGACTATTTTTACACCGACATCGTCCATCTTGCTTACAAAGATCAAATTCCTCGCCATTCCTGGGATGTATAGAACACTAGGGAGTGTTCTAATCCTACCACCCATGAGCTTCAACTTGACTTTTCCTTGTCCTATTATTTTGGCTGTCAAGTCATCTCCTAGAAAGATATCACCCCCATCATACCTTTCATACTTGCAAAACCACTCCATGTGAGGAGTTATATGAAAGGATGCACTTGAGTCGACCAACCATGCCTCATGATCTTCATGTGTGCTTGAAGAATCCAAGTACACATCCCCTCTTTGATCCGTTTTGGTTTTTGCTTCTGTAGAAGGGGCATCATCATATCCCTCCCCTCTCTCAACACTTTTGGATTTACATTGTTTCTTATAATGCCCTTCTTTTCCACATCTCCAACATACCTTTACGAATTTTCCTTAAGATTTAGATCTTCCTCTAGATTTAGATTTCCCACATGAGGACTTATTTTAATTTCTTTCCTGGGAGCATCCTCTTACAAATAAGGAATATTTTCTCTGTATTTCCATGTTTTTCCGCCTCATCTCCTCCAACAACAAGGATGAGACCACATCATCAAAACTTAAAGTTGTTTCATTACTATCTATGGCCACAACCAGACTATCCCACGAGTTTGGTAAATAGCACAATAAGTTGATAGACTTATCTTCATTAGAAATATTAATATCAACATACAATAATTGACTTACCACAATATTGAAGGTGTTCAAATGCTTTGTCATAGAATCTCCATCTTTCATCCTCATCTTGTACAACTTATTCCACATGAAAAATTTGTTTACCAGGGACTTAGATTAATACAAATCCACTAACCTATCCCATAATGCCTTGACTACAGTTTCCCATGAAAAAATCAATGATATTGAATGTAAGAGACACAACCAGATTGTGCTCTCAACGTTCTAATCTATCTTTGTCCAATATTTTGTTGACATTCCCGTAGGTGCAGTACTTGGATCCACAACGACCCATGTATATTTGTCTACCAAAATGTCTCTTGTATTGACCTTCCACAACTCAAAACTTTGGCCATTAAATTTTTCGATCTCTATCTTTGAATTACTTTCCATTTATTTTCACCACAAGAATCGGTACTGCAGAGATCCCACTGTAATAAGGTTTATCTCAGTCCCAAGGAAAACCCTTAGCCAATATTTACCAAAGAAAAGAAAACAATTGCAATCACATATATACACAAATATTTGAAGGAATAGATCCTGTCACTGAGAGGGGTGGGGGGGTGAATCAGTGACAATAATTTTATCAATTTTTTACTTTTGTTAATTATGTATTGCAGAAATGCAAACAAAATTTGAACACAATGTTTGATTGTGGAACCCAATTGGGAAAACCACAAACACTTTTCTATTAACTAAAATTTTTTGTTTTACAAGTTACAATAGAAGGACAATGTTTTCTTCCTCTTTAGATCAACACCCACTGATCAGGATGCACCCACACCCCTATTTACCAGATCCAATTGGTAGGAGGCTACATCCCCCTATTTAGTCAGCTACAACTGACAAGGAAGCACCTACTCCCCTGCAGGCTCCAACCTACCCTAGCACCTCCCAACCACCCTCAGTTCATAAATCCATAAATCTTCTGTATCATGTACTAGACATCATGACTGCTGCTCTGTCTCTTTCTGCATTTGATCTTCAATGTCTCTGTTGCAGTCCCACAAATTCCTTCACATCTCAACACACATATAAGTGTCTTCAACATAACTCTTCATTAAAACAACATGTCTGTTCATTCAATTTCACAACTTTTCATGAACATCACATCTCTTTATTTAAGATTACATAACCCTTGTTTTAAGTAACACAATCATTAACATGACTTTTTATAACTACACATCTCTTAGATCTACATCTCAAATCTAATGACTGTGTTGATGTATAATACAAATATTAACCAACATCACAATACTTCCTTAAATCGATACTTTCAGGATTTAAGCATCTAAATTATTATTTAAATATCAATTATGATTTGTAGTTATCACACCAGGGATTTTATCGAATAATGTGATGTTATTCGAGTCACTGTCTTTGTGTTTGTGTTGTGCAGGTCATTAACTAGTTATGGCGAACCTCCACAATTGGCAATATGCCAAAAACTTCGACAAGAACAATGGTCTCAACATCCAAATGTTTATTCACAAACATTTGAACTTAGAAATCCTCCAACATTGGCATTAAGCCAAAATTACCGATATACATAGCAGTCTCTCTGCCGTTGCAAGTTCCACCAACTAAACATAACTAACAAGTTTTAAAACTTTGATCACCCATATGACTGTCACTTCAACAATGTATTAAAAAAAATATTAATCCAATGGACGAGATCATCTCCTCAGTAAATCAACGATTGTTGTCACTTCTTCCAAAAGGCAGGGGGCCTGACAGGTCGTCCCGGGCTCCAAGATGGTGATCCTCATGTGAAGTCCAAACACCTAGATCCCCCACCATACCTTTGCACTATGCGTCGAATAGGTATAGTGAGGGCGGTCTTTATAAACCCATATGAACCTTTCCACACTTCCAATGTGGGATAAATCCCACTGAATGAATCAATCGACACCGTGGATCACTTGATTAGACAATTGCTGAGTATTCAAAATGGATTCTACTTGTCGATTCAATTTCGAGCTCTGAAATTCACGCGCCTTAGAAAACTCACCCTCTTCCATACCCTTGCCCACATACGAATGAACAAATTCTCGTTTGGAATACATGATATCGAACTTATGATCGATTCTCGAGAACACCTCTGCAACACTGGTCGAATTGGAGATCATGCACATTGTACACAACTCTCTGAACCTTGGAGAGATTTCCTCTGGGGAAAACAGTGGGAGGCTGGTAGTTGATTCAACACTTGAATCCCGTGGGGAACCAATCAACAAACTGAATGGTTCTCTTTGTTTTAATGGTTAAATTTATTCTCTTGGAAACGACTCAAGTTATCTCGATGAAGCCTTTGTCCTTCACAGAGATCCAAAAAATCCATGGGAATATAATTTGGCTTGTCCATGCTTTTGCTAATATCCAAGCAAGGAAATAGCTTGTACTTAATATCATGTTCATACTTTTTCTTGAAGAATTCTGGAATACTAACCATTCATTGAGTGCCATTGTCTTGAGACCAAATAAAATTGATTTCATTTGTTTTTTGTTCTGTCAAACCTCTAATTATGAATTTATGAGAGCAAGACCTATGGGTTACTTTAACTCTGGTCAATCTGTTTAGTTCCTTCAAGGCTGATTACACTGCATGGAGAATGATATTCTTCACCTCTAACTTGTCTTCTTTCGCTCTGTGACCCTGGGGAACCAAGCAGTACTCTTCAGTCAATCCAATACATTCCTCTTAATTCTTAGGCGATACAAAATCGAGGGCAACTTTTATACATGACTTGAGGTTTCGAACTTGATGAGGACACCCAAATGGAATGAAAACAACCTCGCCAAGATGCTATTCAAATGTCCATGCTTCTACTCCATATTCCTTTTTTAACCTCTTCTTATGCTCCGCGTTCAGGTATAATGTCTGATCATGAATATGATGAATAACCTCTTTAAGATGCTTACTATTGAAGTGCCTGAATTCTCTATAGTGTTTCTTCAGATACGCATGTAATTTGGGTATATCTTCTCTCCTAAAAATATCCCAAAGAGCACCTCCAAAGTCGAAGTTTTCATTTCCCATCTTCCCATAATTCTCTGGCAACCCATCTTTTATTCTGTATTTTTCTCTCAATTTATCTCTTTCCTTCTGTTGGAAAGCTGGGTAATTGAACTCAACATTATGCATTATAATATTGACAACATCATACATGTCATCATAGGCAACATAATGTCAACATGTTCTTCTCTGTTTTAGATGTTCAGATTTAAATATATGTAACACTGTCAATGTCATCACAGTCACCATAATTTCAACACATCTGAAATGTATGCAACATTAGTATCCCTATTCCAGTCATGATTATGGAGTAGAGTCAATAATGTCAATGCCAATTCCATCAATGCTATTATCATCATCACATATCTATTGTGAATTCCAATGTCATCAATGCCAACTTGTATTTCCATATTGCCAACAATATCCCCCTTTGGCATTGATGACAATACTATTTTCATTTCTCCCCCTTTGACATCAAGGGAAAAGGGTTGAATGAATCCCCCTGACTTTGATCACTGTCTCCCCTTGAATTGATGCCAATTGATGCATTATTTTCTTGAGAGATTAGTTTGGAAGAGAGACTACTCCTAATCTTTGCCTGAGATATTCAAATACATCTCTGCTTAAGGGTTTAGTGAAAATATCTGCAACATGTTCTTGTGTTGGGACATATTCCAATTTAATGTTCTTATTTTGAGCCTGATCTCTTAGATAGTGGTATTTTATTGGAACGTGTTTTGCTTTGGAGTGCTGGACATGGTTCTTAGAGAGACTTATAACACTTGTATTATCACAATAGATAGTAGTGGGTTATTCAAACACTACTTTGATGTCTTGTAAGGTTTGTTTCATCCATTCCATTTGTGTGCAACATTCTGTTGCTGCAATATACTTAGCTTCAATGGTAGACATAGAAATTGAGGATTGTTTCTTGCTTTTCCAAGCTACCAATGATTCTCCCAAGAAGAATGCTCCTCCACTTGTACTTTTTCTGTCATCTACACAACTTGCCCAATCTGCATCTGAATAGGCCATTTAAGAGAATGAATTCTTGCTAGGGTACCACAAACCAAGATCTATGGTTCCTTTTAAATACCAAAATATTCTTTTCATAGCTTGAACAAGGCTATATTTTGGTGCAACTTGGAATCTAGCCACCATTCCAACAACTTGCTTGACATTAGGTCTGGAAGTTGTTACATAGAGTAAACTCCCAATCATTGATCTGTAGTTTTTTGGATCTACAACCTTGGACTCATCTTCCTTGCTTAGTTTGCATCTTACTATCATAGGTTTACAAACATGTTTGCAATCCTCTAACTGGAATTCCTTAAGCATATATTTAACATACTTGGACTGATGGATAAAGATTCCCCTTTTGGACTATACTATTTGTAATCCTAGAAAGAAATTCAGTTCACCAAGCAAGGACATTTCAAATTCTTGTTGCATCCTCCTGGAAAATTCCTTACTCATTTTTTCATCATCACTCCCAAATATAATATCATCAAAATATACTTCCACAATAATCATGCTATCACCAACAATTTTACAATAAAGATTTCTGTCTGCTGATCCTCTTTTGAGGCCTTGTACTTGTAAATAAGAATCTAGCCTTGCATACCATGCTCTGGGTGCTTGTTTTATCCCATAGGGTGATTTCTTTAGTTTACAGACATAGTCTCCTTTGTCAGTTAATTGAAATCCTTCCGGTTTCTCAATATAGACTTCCTCTTCTAAGTTTCCATTGAGAAATGCTGACTTGACATCCATCTGGTATACTTTAAATTTTTTGTAGCTGGGAAAACCTAAGAACATCCTAATTGACTCTAATCTGGCCAAAGGTGTAAAGGCTTCTTCAAAGTCTACCCCTTCAACCCGAGCATACCCTTTACATACCAATCTGGCTTTGTTCCTGATTACTGTCCCATTTTCATTCACTTTTTTTTTAAACACCCATTTAGTTCCAATGACATTCTTATTTTTTGGTCTTGGAATCAGTTCCCAAGTTTGATTTTTTTCAATCTGGTCCAATTCTTCATTCATAGAATTGACCCAATTCTAATCTTTGAATGCCTCTTTGATTGAGTTGGGCTCAATATGTGACACACATGCTATTTCTGTTTGATACAACATTTGTCTTCTTGTCTGCACTCCATTGCTTTTATTTCCAATAATCAAGTCTTCATGATGATTCTTTTGAGTTATTCTTGAGGGTGTCTTTCTGTCTCTTCTTGGGGATTCTTCTCTTATCTCTTCTTCTCAAATATCTTCCTCTTCTTCTCTGGTATCCATTTCATCCTCTTGTATATCTTCCTTTTATTCTTTATTCTCTTCTTCTTCTTTTGCTTGTGTACCAACTGACCCATCATCATCTTCATCTTCATTGTCAAGTATGGTCTCTTGATGTTTGATCTTCATTGTTTTTAAATCATCCACCTTAACATATGAACTCTCAACAATCTTATGTAATCTAATATTGTAGCATCTGTATTCTTTCTTGGTAGAAGCATATCCAAGAAAGATACCTTCATCAGATCTAGCATCAAAATTTCTGAGATTCTCATCAAGCCTTTTGATGTAACACTTACTTCCAAAGACCTTGAAGTATTTTAATGAAGGAGCTCTCCCAAACCATAGTTCATAAGGAGTATTATTACTATTAATCCTGAGATGACCTCTGTTTAATATGTATACTTCTGTGCCTACAACTTCCCTCCAATATCCATAAGATAATCCTTCTTCATTGAGCATAGTCCTTGCATCCTCCTGGACTGTTCTATTCCTCCTCTTAGCAATCCCATTTTGCTGATGTGTTATGGCAGAAAATACTTGTCTCTTAATTCCATGAGTTTCACAGAAGAGGTCAAACTCTTTTGAGGTGAAATCATCACCATTGTCTGATCTAAGACATTTGATTTTTGTCTTTGTTTCATTTTCAACAAGGGTTTTAAAAGATTTAAATTTGTTAAATGCTTCTGATTTTTCCTTGAGAAAACATACCCAAGCCATTCTAGTAAAATAATCAATGAACAACATAAAGTAGGACTCTCCTTGCGAAATTTTGGTCCTTGTAGGTCCATAGAGGTCGGTGTGAACAAGATCTAGAGGTTTTGAGGTTGAGTGTTCTTTTGTTTTGAACCTTATTCTAGTTTGCTTCCCTTGTTGACAATGTCTACACATAGGATTTGAGGGTTTTGTGATCTTTGGAAAGTTTCTTACTACCCCAAGATTGCTGACTTTCACTAATTTGTCAAAGTTAATGTGCCCCAACCTTCTATGCCATAGCCAACTTTCAACCACTAAATTTATATGAAATTCCTCATTCAATTTTTTATTTAGTATATATACATTCTCAAGAGTTCTAGGAGCAGTACCAACCAATTTTCCCGAGTCCTTTCTCCTAATATCACATTTCTGGGAATCAAAGATGAAAAAGTGCCCCTCATCACAGGTTTGGCTGACACTTAGCAACACATTCTTGGCTTTGTCTTTTCCCAAATTCACCATGCCTTTCCCAAGTATGTTACCCTCAGCATTGTCACCAAATGTAACTTTACCCTTTTGTTTATTTAAGTTCAAAAACTTGTCCTTATTTCTTGTCATGTGTTTTGAGTAACCACTGTCAACATACCAAAGATGTTCTTTATCTTGGGATTTCAAGGCAATAATACATTCCTCTTTCGATGTTTTTTCTTTCCAAAGATTCTTTTTCTCTCTAATGAAATTTGGTTTTTCTGAGATTTCCATTAAGATGCAATTAACTGCTTTATGTCCATAGTTATGAAATCTGAAGCATTCTAAGTTCCTTTCTTGTAGAGGTGCAAAGGAGTTATAATTTCTTCTTTTAATTTGATCTACTGTTTGGTTATCTTTAAGGTAATAGTTCTTAACCCGCAAGTTTTTCCTTCCATATGCTCTACAATTCATAGCTTTGTGTCCGAAATTAGAGCATGCAAAGAAATAACCAAAGAAAATGTGAGGACACCTGTTTTGATAAACCTTCTTTGGTGTTGTCTTATATTCCTTCTTGATGGGTGGAAGTAATCCTCTGGAGTTCTGATAATTGCTTGTCTTTTCTTCATCTTTCTTCTTGAATGTACTAAGGAGAGCAACTACATAAGATTTTGGGTTAACTTGGTTTTCTTCTTGAGAATAACCTACTCCATTTTTGTTACTTGAATCCCTTTGTGTGGTTATAATCTTATCTAATATTTTAGAGCTATTTTCATATCTTGTTTGGATAAGTTTTGCATCAAGCTCTTTTCTTAGGTGAACTAATTCTGCCTCCATTCTTTCACAAGTTATTTGTTTCTCTTTAAGAAACTTCTTCAGACTTTCTTCCATCCTATTTGCTTCTAGGATTTGGTTTTTCAGGTTGCTCATGATTTTCTCCATCTCTTTTTCTTTCTGTTCGTGTTTTTCTTTTTGTTCAACTACAAAACTTTTCAGTTGTCTATATCTATTTTTGTATCTTCTTAATTCATCCAAGGCACTGAGAATTTCTTCTTCCATATTAACCTCTGCTCCATCTTCTGACTCTTCCTCATGCTCAATTTATTCTATCTCATTAGACTCTTCAATACCTAGAAAAAGGAATTCATCATCATCACTGTCACTAGACTTTGATGAACTGTTGTTTTCTTCTTTTGAGTAAAATATATTTTTCCCTTTGTAATACTTTTTCTTATAGTGGGGTTTTCCCTTCTTCTTGTATTGTTTATTTGTGTCTTCTTCATCTTCAGGGTCTTCCTTGGGATAGGGACACTTGGCTGCAAAGTGGCAAACTTTTCCACAATTAAAATATTTGAAAGGTAGCTTGCCTTTGTACCTCCCTGATCCTTTCTGAAGTTTTTTAATAAAATTGGCTTCTTCTACATTAGATTCTTCATGATGGCCGGGTTGAGGTTTTTGCTTCTGATTTTTGTTTTCTTGAGTGCCTTGAAAGCTGCCTCTCCTTTTGGGAGGTTCTCATGACCTAATATTAGCTCATAGGCTATGAGAATTCCATACAATTCATCCATGGTGAGTTGATCTAGATTCTCTCGATCTTCAAGAGTGGACACTTTAGGATTATATAGCACATGTAGTGTTCTTAGTATCTTTTCAACTAACTCATTGTCTGACACTTCTACTCCCAAACCTCTGATTTCATTAACAATATTATCAACTCTTTCGAAGTGCTCTGAGATATTTTCTTCATCCTTCATTTTTAGACCTTCATATTGTACTTTGAAAGTCTAAAGTTTGGCCCTCTTTACTTTGGAATCTCCTACATATATAGTTTCCAATTTATCCCAAAGCTGTTTTTCATTTTTACAGTTTAGTACTTTAGCAAGGATCTTCTTACTCAGTCCAACTTGTAGTGTGTTTAAAGCCTTTGCATGTTCCTAAAATTTCTTCTTGTCTTCTGCTTCTGTGGGGGTGACTTTTGGAACATCATGTAATTTTTCAACTAATGTCCATACTTCCAGTCCAATGGACATCATAGAGATTTTCATTCTAACACTCTAGAAAACATAGTCTTCACCATCAAATAGGGGGACTTTTAATGACATCTTCAACTGCTGATCCATTCTGATGTATATTCTCTTCAAGTGATTAATATTTTTAGTGAAGAAACCCGCTCTAATACCAATTGAAGGATCGGATCATGTCACTGAGAGTGGGGGGTGAATCAATGACACAATAATTTTATCAAATTTTTACTTTTGTTAATTATGTATTGCAGAAATGCAAAAAAAAATTGAACACAATGTTTTATCATGGAACTCAATTGGGAAAACCACAAACACTTTTCTATTAACTGCAAAATTTTGTTTTACAAGTTACAATAGAAGGAATATGTTTTCTTCCTCTTTAGATCAACACCCACTGATCATGATACACCCACACCCCTATTCACCAACTCCAACCTCCTATTTAGTCAACTACAACTGACAAGGAAGAACCTACTCCCATGCATGCTCCAACCTGCCGTAGCACCTCCCAGCCACCCTCTGTTCATAAATCCAGAAATCTTCTGTATCATGCACTGGATATCATGACTGCTGCACTGTCTCTTTCTTCATTTGATCTTCAATGTCTCTGCTACAGTCCCACAAATTCCTTCACATCTTAGCACACTTATAAGTGTCTTCAACATAAATGTTCATCAAAACAACATGTTTGTTCATTCAATTTCACAACTTTTCATGAACATCACATCTCTTCATTTAAGATTACATAACCCTTGTTTTAAGTAACAAAATCATTAACATGACTTTTCATAACCACACATCTGTTCAATCTACATCTCAAATCTAATGACTGTGTTAATGTGTAATACAAATATTAACCAACATCACAATACTTCCTTAAATCGATTCTTTCAGGATTTAAGCATCTAAATTATTATTTTAATATCAGTTATGATTTGTAGTTATCACACCAAGGCTTTCATCGAATAATGTGATGTTGTCTGAGTCACTGTCTTTGTGTTTGTGTTGTGCAGGTCATTAACTAGATTTGGCAAACCTCCACAATTGGCAGTATGCCAAAAACTCTGACAAGAACAGTGGTCTCAACATCTGAATGTTTATTGACAAACATTTAAACTTAGCAATCCTCCAACATTGGCATTAAGCCAAAATTACCGATATACATAGAAATCTCTCCACGGTTGCAAGTTCCGCCAACTAAAAATAACTAACAAGTTTTAAACCCTCGATCACCCATATGACCGTCACGTCACTAGTGTATTAAAAAAAATATTAATCCAACAGACGAGATCATCTCCTCGGTAAATCAATGATTGTTGTCACTTCTTCCAAAAGGTAGGGGGCTTGGCAGGTCATCCCGGGCTCCAGGCTGGTGATCCTCATGTGAATTCCAAACACCTAGAGCCCCCACCATACCTTTGCACTACACGTCAAATATGTATAGTGAGGGTGGTCTTTATAAACCCATATGAACCTTTCTGCACTTCCAATGTAGGATAAATCCCACTGAATGAATCAATCGGCACCGTCGATCACTTGATCAGATGGTTGCTGAGTCTTCATAATGGATTCTACTTATCGATTCAATTTCGAGCTCTGCAATTCACGCGCCTCAAAAAACTCACCCTCTTCCATACCCTCTCCCACAAACTAAAGAATGAATTCTCATTTGGCATACATGAGATCGAATTTATGATCGATTCTCGAGAACATCTCTGCAACACTGGTCGAATTGGAGATCATGCACACAACTCTCTGAACCTTGGCGAAATCACCTCCAAGGACAATGGTGGGAGGATGGTAGTTGATTCTGCACTTGAATCCTATGGGGAACCAATCAACAAACTGAATGGTTCTCTTTGTTTTAATGGTTAAATTTATTCTCCTGGAAACAACTCAAGTTATCTCGATGAAGCCTTTGTCCTTCACAGAGATCACAAAACTCCATGGGAATATAATTTGGCTTGTCTATGCTTTTGATAATATCCAAGCAAGGAAATAACTTGTACTTAATATCATGTTTATACTTTTTCTTGAAGAATTCCAAAATACTAACCATTCGTTGAGTGCCATTGTCCCGAGACTAGAGAAATTTGATTTTGTTTGTTTTCTGATCTGTCAAACCTCTAATCGTGAATTTCTGAGAGCAAGACCTATGGGTTACTTTAACTCTGGTCAATCTATTTAGTTACTTCAAGGCCGATTCCATTGCATGGATAATGATCTTCTTCACCTCTAACTTGTCTTATTTCGCTCTATGAACCCAGGGAATCAAGCGATACTCTTCAGTCAATCCGATACATTCCTCTAAATTCTCAGGAGATACAAAATCGAGGGAAATTTTTATACATGACTTGAGGTTTCAAACTTGATGAGGACGCCCAGCTGGAATGAAAACATCCTCACCAAGATGTTGTTCAAATGTCCATGCTTCTACTCCATATTCCTCTTTCAACCTCTTTTTATGCTCTGCATTCAGGTATAATGTCTGATCATGAATAGGATGAATAACCTCTTTAAGACACTTACTATTGAAGTTCCTGAATTCTCTATAGTGTTTCTCCAGATAAGCATGCAATTTGGGTATATATTCTCTCCTAAAAATATCCCAAAGAGCACCTCCAAAGTTGGAGTTTTTGTTTCCCATCTTCCCATCATTCTCTCGTAGCCCATCTTTTATTCTGTATTTTTCTCTCAATTTATCTCTTTCCTTATGTTGGAAAGATGGGTAATTGACCTCGACATTATGCATTATAATATTGACAACATCAGACATGTCATCATAGGAAACATAATGTCAACACGTTCTTCTCTATTTTAGATGTTCAGATTTAAATATATGTAACACTGTCAATGTCATCACAATCACCATAATTGTCAACACATCCGAAATGTATGCAACATTATTATCCCTATTCCAGTCATGATTATGCAATAGAGTCAATACTGTCAATGCCAACGCCATCAATGCTATTATCATCATCACATATCTATTGTCAATGCCAATGCCATCAATGCCAACCTGTATTGCCATATTGCCAACAAGATTTACCCTAGAAACCCAATTGTGAAAACTGACAACCTATTTTAGAGTTGCACCTCTAATTCTATTATGTCTCTTCATTGTTTACAATACAATATATACATGATCTCGTGGAATCCGAAAAATACCTAACCCATTCACCTTGGATTAGAACTCAACCGTAGTTCCTTAACTGGAATTACATTACCATGGACCACAAAATCGTGTGCCACAAAACCACCAAAGGAAAAAACCATACTGAGAAAAACTGCTTGATAAAAACCTCTCAATAAAAATGAGATCTTGGGTTTTTCATTCTTGGAGTCCTAAATTTTATTGACGTTTCTTAGTCGAGGTGGGGTGTTTTAGTTGTCAATGCTTTTGTGTATTATTTGTACATATAACTTCTTTTTTGGAATAACAATTTTTTTTTTCTTTCGAGGTTGCATAATGATTGTGATTGTGGATAATGATCTTTTGGGTGTGGTTTTGTCATCATTGGATTCTAGCACGTCTTCTTCATCGAAATCCTCTATTTGTTTCAATCTAGTATATTGTAATGATATAATTGTTTTGATATGCATTTGTGATATGATGACCATCTTTATCCACATTTGCAACAATGATTATCGTACTTATCTACAAATCTTGAATTTTGATGTTTATTGTCCCCACTTTTATGTGGCGTAATGAATCTAGAATTTTCTTCACACAAAAAATGACATTTTCTCATTATGATTAGAGTAGGGTTGGTGTTGCTTAGTGTGACCTCTTTCATTAGTATCACAATACCTTATTCATTGATTCATTAGTTTATTTTCAACCCACTTTTCTTTCTTTCTAGCATCATCTATGGAGGTAATATTGTGCATATCTATCTCTTTCCTTATATATCATTTTCCTCTGGAGATTTAGGATTCTTTCACTTGTTATGATGCTAAACCTGATACCCGTGTTGCCAAGATTTCCCATTCAAGGTGGTACTCATCCACAACATCCTTATGATGTAGCCTAGTTAATTTCACAAACATACTATTTTTTTCTACAAAATTTTGAATTTTTTTAAGAAATCATATTTAAATATTTTAAAGGATAGCTTTAATTTTTTGGAATCTCCACCACATGAACCAATCATATGCAAGTCCATCAAAGTGAATGGATGTGATTTTAATTATTTTGTTGTAGTCTTGGATGTTGTGTAAATTGAAATATTGATTTTTTTGTTCTTCCATCTTGTTCTTTAAATTATATCCTTGCCATTGAATTTTGATATTTTGATTTTAATCCTTGGATGACCAAATGGGGACAGATTCACAGGAATAATATTAAATGGTCTGGTCGGGTATTGGTCCATGTGCAACCCGTTGTTGGAAAAAAAATGTTGTGATGAAAGAAATGTATAAGTTGTAGTGGAATGGAAAAGCATGCAAGTATTTAGAGGAAAAACATGCAAGTATTTAGATGTTAGTGTATAATGATGTGGTTGTGTAGAAAGTATGTTAGAATTTGGATAAGGACTTGGCAGGTTTTGAGATGCATTTGATCGTGTAAAGAAATTTTCATTATGTTACTTAATTTATTAAATTTTTGAGCTTATTTAACTTGCCTTTGTTTTCTTCTCAGATCTTGGTAGTTGATCTATTTTCTTATTAAATTATTTTGTTAGTTGGCCCAAACGTTTATTGTTTTCAACATTTGTCCTTCATTTTTCCAATTTATACTTTTGAATAGTTTAAACTCCTACTAATTATCAATTTCAATTGTTTGAATTAAAAATGGTGGATGGATTAACTAGAATTGGAAATATACAGGAGGATGCACCTTGTTGTATGATGATTATATAAATTGGTGTATGGTTGGGCCCACGACTAGGAAGATAAAGTTGGTTTGGACAACTACAAGAGATTGGTGAACATATGGAAACGTGGTTGTATGGTGAGCTAAAGATATGAAAATGGTTTCTTGGAATTGACACAATGATTTACTGGAAGGGTGGCTGCAACAACTAAGAAGAGGTAATGATTAGAGATGAGTTGATGGTGGCTAGATAGGTGTTGGCAGTTGTTGATAGGAGGATTGGACAATGTGGAAGGCTGAGAGTGCAACGTGGTAGAAATCGGTGGAAGATGGTGGCAAGATAATGTGAAAAATGTACATAAGTGAAGTATAGGTTATACACACAAATGGTGGTTCGATATTTGACAAAGCAAGCTTGCTAATAAGCTTTCCAAGAAATTGAGCCATAATAGGATTTCATACCATGTAATAAGTAGCCATGTATAAAATATAATATTGAATGACAATTGATTAATGATATTACAATGAAGGGAGTCGCAAATAGAAATATACTCTAAGAGGGTATCGTAATGAAGATTGACAACTTTTTGGTTAATATGCACTTACTATTACTTATAATTAATATTTTATTATTATAACTATAATTATTTATTATTGTTATTATTATGCTTTTTGTTACACGATTTTTAGTTGTATGACTTATACTAGAATTGTAGTTTAGTTAAAGATTTTTCTTTCCAAAATTATAGTTTAGCTGAGGGAATTTTCATACCATAAATATAGTTCAATGAAGGGAATTACTTAAATCAATCTAAGTGTCAATAGAGCAATTTTGTGAACTATTTTGAGTGTTGGTAGAGGAATTTCCTGCATGAATGCAAATTAGAAGAATTGCTTGTAGTAATGTGAGTGTTGGTGGAGGGTATTATTAGTATGGATTGGAAAAGAAATATTCGCTATCATTTCTCATGTAGTTATCTAATTTTATATATGTGGCATCATCTCTAAGAATTCTTGAGAATCAATCACTATGCATTAGTCATTGCTTAGCCCAAATTGGAGGTGGTATTTTAATTGAGTGCCTATGACTAAGTGTTGAATGCATCCTTAACAACAATTTCAAATGTTTAGTATTATGCATAGATAAGTATTTGTATGGTGTATTCCACATGATGAATACATATTCTTTCAATCACTCTACACATTATAAAATTCCTATAACATTTGCGATACGATGAATATTATAGTAGATTAGTTATCCAAGTTGTAATAGTCAAGACATTATAAGTTGTATTAGAGTAGATTTTGTCTAATGAGGAGGTTGACTACATTAAAATAATATCTCTATGTTCCTAAATAAGAAAATATGATTGAAATGCCATTATGTAGTGTAAGACAAATCCACCCTCACAACCCTTCTGTTTAGTCACTCTACACATTATAAAATTCCTATAACATTTGCGATAACATACACATTATAGTAGATTAGTTATCCAAGTTGTAATAGTCAAGATAATATAAGTTGTATTAGAGTAGATGTTTTCTAATGAGGAGGTTGACTACATTAAAATAATATCTCTATGTTCCTAAATAAGGAAATATGATTGAAATGCCATTATGTAGTGTAAGACAAATCCACCCTCACAACCCTTCTATTTAGTTAGCCTTCCATTAAGAGATTTGATCATAAAATATTCTTGGTAGCATATTTGGAGGTTAGTTCTTCAAAAAATCTATTGTTTGTCAATCTACAATCTTGAGCAAGTGGGGCCTTGCTAGCAATTGGGAGCCTCATGCTTGGTGGATTTGGTTTTCAATTCTTCATCAAGAGTGATATACCATTGGATAACATGTTAATTTTCTTACATGTCTTCTTTAATATGTTTTTTTTCATCATACTGAAGTGATATGTCACTAATATCCCCTCATGAGAGAGGTAATATGAGCAATGCCATCTCTCTGCCATACAATCCATCCGTCCTCTCCTTTATGTTTGGGATTAAGATTCCATATTTTCCTTATACAAGTCATGGAACTATGATATTTCAAATGAGATACATTCATGATATAAAATATATTGTGTATCTACATCTTGGTTTTAATCCAATAAACAAAGAAATAGAGTGTGGCCTCCCCCAAAACTTGAACTAAATGAGCTCCTCCACAATTAAATAAATATGTGTTTTTATTAGAAAGCATGACCAAATTAATGATTTTAAGGACTCTATCTCATTGTCCCCACAAAAGTTAGATCACATAAACCAAATCTAAAATAATTCATTTCTTTTGAATTTATGAGGGTCATATAACCTTAACATTATTTTGAGGGTGCTTTAGGTTGTTTTATCACCATGCAACATTCTAACCAATATCAATCCTTCTCAATATTCCCATGCATCTACCATGTTGTAGTTTTTAAATATAAGCCGCTAGGGTTTGGGGAGTTCATTTATAGCCCATCTCAAAAACCAGATTCTCTCCTTAGCATGATTGGTTGTATATATATTGGTTATTCCTAACAATATGCATCTATTCAAATTCACAATAACCCACATTAACCTCTAAATAGGTTAATTTCCTTAGTCCATGTTGGAATCTATAACACGGGGAGACACAAGGATTGAAACCATAACCATACCATTTATGTGAGCAAAGGTGAAAATGACCATGTTATGCTAGATATAATGTAAAGTATTATTTAGCAAAAAACCATAAACTTTCACTTCTTGTAAGCAAATATTTCAAGATTATGAATCACAATATCAATATTACAAACCATGAATTTTGTACAAGGGATTTGTAAGGCTCTCATGTTCCATCATGTAACCTTCGTCGAGTCATTGTAGTAATGTAGTCCATATTTTTTGCAACATCATTATTTCACAACCCACCCAATATCGAACAAGTTCCAAGTTAACATGGCTTTAAGGGCATGTGTATATTATTCATCCAAGGTATAAATTTAGGGTTTTCACTTATCATTGAGATGTGAGGACTCCTAGGATTTATAGAGAGTGGGTGGTGAGGAGACCATCCTATAACCATCTGAAAGGGTGTTTTTTTAGGAGGGGCACACAACTCTTTCCCAAAGTCAAGGTCATAAGCCCACTGGGAGATGATGTAACAAATATAGTTGCCTTTTTATACCAAGCCTTTAGTTGCAAAAAAAAATATTTTTCTAAGAATTATTGTGAACCACTTGAATCCTTACATTGTTAGAGCCATTTATGGCTCGAGTAGCCATCTAATATTGAGTTTAAATTGCATATTGGTTGGGGTATGGGACTAGTTAATTTTAATCATTAAGTAACATTCATGGATATTGTGGTCGAAGCTTTGACATCTAAAGAAAGAATTGGGTAAGTCAATGCATTACATTGGGTTTTTGAGCATCCTACCCTCTGAATAGATCAAGATGAACTTCTCAAGTTATTGAATATATGAACTTTGAGGAAACCTCTCTTCAAAGTCTAAGGGTTAGAAGACATGTTAGGCTTATGATATATGAATTTGTGTAATGACTTAGAAATGAATTTAAGGAAATCCAATATTTCATGAGAAATATGGGGATTTCCATCCAAAAAAGAAAGTAGAGTTGAGCATTCTTACCAATTGAAAAATACTCAAACCATTGGGGGAAGACAATAATGGTGTTTTGGTAGACCTAAGGACTAGGAGAAACAATAATATCACATGAAAATTATTTCAATAAATAAAACATAAAGTGTTTAGTTAGATTGAAATTACAATGAAAATTCCAACCACATGGATCCCATATCTCCTTCATCCAGGTCCGGATCATGGCATCTAAATATTAGACAAAACTTACCTCGTAGTGTATGTTGTTTATAATTTTCATAGATAAACTTCACATCCCAAGGCAAAAATAGAAAGAAGGATGTCCTCAAGAACATTGCCATTGCCTTACAAAAGACCTTAAGACAACCTTCCGGGGTTTCTTTGAGGGACCATAATTCTCTTGATACCCAACAACATAATTATTCTAGATAACTATATCTAAGATAATAGAAGGTAGGACAATAAATATAAATAAATGAAGAAAAAAGGATGAAGAGTGAATGTGTCAAGGAAAATAATAGTGATCCAAAACTGGAGTTGACTAGAAGAAATATAGAATATGGAGGTAGGATTAACTAAGAAATTCGATTGAAGAAAGTTGACTCACTGATAAAGAAGAATTGATTGAATGGATATTAATGACAAAGCTGAAAAACATATAAATTATATTGGATTGACTAATGCACACATGTCAACGACCAAGCAAGGGGATTTTCTTAGATTTGATCAATGCGTGGATTGAAGGATTGCTAGGAGCCTTGTGAGAAATATTGAGTTAGTTAGATAAATGTCACTGAAGAAGGGATGTCTATATGGAATTTGATGTCTAGGACAAATCGACTATATTATATCATGGGTTACCAAAAGGGAAGTTGAACCCAATAACTAGACTAGAAATAAAATCTTGAAAGTTTAGGAAGTAGAAGGAAAATATATAGAATGAACATAATATGTTGATGATATCTTGAAAGTTTAGGAAGTAGAAGGAAAATATATAGAATGAACATAATATGTTGATGATAATGTTTCACTGATCGCTTAGTCAAATATTGCTGAAGTTGGAAAGGGTGAGATTGTTGAGAAGAAAGACTTGAATCGAGAGAGAAAGACAATTTTTGTTTATGAAAAAAGGGTCTTTAGATACCGTAATGTAAAGGTTGTTTAATGTAAAGATGCAAATTAAGAAGGTCATGGTAACAAATATTTTTTGTTATGGTAGTTAGAAGAACTTTATTTTCAAAAATTTGTTAAATAAGTTAGGATTGAAGATTACTACACATCTTGAATGTTATCCTTTAGTCTAGTTACAAAAGGATGCAACACTGCAAGTCACTCACCGATGCAAGTTTAGATTTTGTATTTGAAATCAATTCATGTACAAGTTAGAGTGTGCTTTTGTGCCATCAGATGTATGTGTAGTTTCCATTGGGATCCATTATATGTAGGATAAATCTGCTATCTTTTTGAGAAGAGACAACAAATTGAGGTTGATTAAGGAAGGACAATCCAACCTTACCAATAACTACAAGGGTAAGAAGACAATACTATTAATTTGCATTGACTAGTCTAAGAGGTTTATTATTCACAATAAGAAATTTGTAATACTAATTGTAAGACCCAAGGAGGATAAGACTATAGAGACAA
Source organism: Picea sitchensis (assembly GCA_010110895.2). Lineage (NCBI taxonomy): Eukaryota > Viridiplantae > Streptophyta > Pinopsida > Pinales > Pinaceae > Picea > Picea sitchensis. Next base: position 9,564 of record SNQJ01S0004422.1, on the reverse strand, counting down.
AGTCCAAAGGAGGAGTTGATATCATAGTTGATCAGAAGGAGACATGAGTTGACTCGTATGTAAGTATGAGGTAATTTTTCTAGAATGAAAGGAGCTACCCCCTACAACACCAATTGGAGCATGAGATTAAGCTCCTACCAGAATGACTATTACCAAATGTTGGTATGTATTGAACTTATCTTATGGAGAGTGATCAATCATCAAGCCTCAAGGGGTATCAATCATATCGTTTCCCCTTGTGGGTCTCCAATTGTGTTGGTTTCGAAGGAAGATGAGAATTTGGGAATGTGTGTCGACTTTATGGAACTCTTCAATATTACCATCAAGAACCACTACCAATTTCAAAGGATTGATGAATTTATAAAACAATTACAAGGAGAAAAGTATATTTCTAAGCTAGAAATTAAGTCAAGATACCATCACATTATTGGAATATTCACCAATACTGAGGGGGGGTGAATCAATATTGAGCACGTTTTACCAATTTCAAACACAACATTAACTTATCAATGATTCCATTCACTTATGGTTGCATTTAACATATCATAAATATATAACCATAAATAATGCATCACATCATACATAGATACACAATACACCAGTATTTTATGTGGAAACCCAAATGGGAGAAAACCACAAAATGATTTCTTATATATAAAATATTACATTCATAGGAAACACCAACTTCCAAATTATCCAGCACCAACTAGAAGGAGGCTCCAACCCCCTATTTACAGGCTCCAACTTTAAGGAAGCTACAACTCCATGAATTCTCCAGCTCCAACTAGAAGGAGGCTCCAACCCCCTGATTTACAGGCTCCAACCCGGATGAAGCTACAAACCCCCAAATTCTCCAACTCCAACTAGAATGAGGCTCCAACCCCTTGATTTACAGGCTCCAACATGAAGGAAGCTTCAACTCCCTATGTTCTCCGACTCCAACCAGAAGGAGGATACAACCCCCTTTCCTTGCCCCTTCCTTCTGCCCTGAAATATAAGTGTAGACTCAACCTGTCACCAACAGTGTCACTAATAATCAACCTGTCACTGATAATCAACTTGTCACTGATAATCAACTTGTCACTTATAATCAACTTGTCACTGATAATCAACCTGTCCCTGATAACTGTTGATGTTTTGGTAGCTGTGGGAGGTATTCCCTCCTGGACAAATTTTCTTAGAGAAGAAGAAGATTCCAAGAAGTCAGAGGAAGACCATTGAAAAATTGAAGAACACCCTAGAAAAGAATAAAATGAAATAGAAACCACATAAGAAAAGTCACCCCACAAGAAATAATTAAAGTGGAAATATAATTCCAAGAAGAGAAGTCGACCCACAGAAATAATAAAATAAATGTGAAGACCTAGAATAAGAAGTCATCCCTAGACACATGCCCAAATTAATATAAATACAGGGCTGAATCATTTCATTTGTACAAACACATAGTTCTCCTTCTGCAATGCACACTAGGCAGTTGTAGCTGCAGTTGTAATATTTTCACTATTTTTGGTTTATGGTTCTCTTGGAGAGTGCACCCTACTTGGGGAAGGATATTCTTGGTGGTTTCTCTTGTGCATTACCTATGGAAGAGTTTCACTAAGGTTGTGTGGTGCTTCCCAATTGCTTCGTGCTCGTTTCAGTTATAGTTGTAGTTACATTTGCAGTTGCAGTTACCAGTTTTCAGTTGTGCCAGTTCTGTGGTGCACTATCTTGCTCTAATGATGCACCTATATTGAGCCATTTATGTGATGCTATTGAGTTGTCTACCCTCACTAGGTTTTGACAAGAAGAAGAGATAAGTATTTTTTATTAGGGTTTCTTCATTGTTGATTTTCTCTTGTGAATAGAGCTTGTTCATGGTTGTAGTGAAAATATTCTCTCTAAGAAAAGTTGGATGGGGTTTTCCCATGATAAATTTTTGTGTCTTCTTGTGCTTATTTATATGCTGCTTATATATTTCAGTATATTCTTATTGAATGTTAAAAGAATATAAAAATTCTATGGTAAATATAATGTTAACAAAACTAATGAAAATGTAACATGGTATCAGAGCAGGTTTCCTTCAAAACAGTCTAACCACTGGAAGGAAGATTGTGAGATTTGCCATTGTAGTTTGCCGCTGCACAGACCTAAACTTGTCAAGCTCATTGAAAACTTATTATAAAGTTGTTGGTACAAATTCTATCATAGATTAACTCACCTTGCTCTGGCATAACTGCTGCATCTCTCATATTTACTTTCCATCAAAATTGATTTTTTAGGGTTTTAGGCTTGTTGACATTTTCCTGGACATTGAACTTTCTGATTTAGATTTCTAACTTTTTATTTTTTTTGATGTAATGTCTCAAATTAGAATATAAATTTTGATGGTGCACTTGTATATAAGATGAGAGCGTGCGCATGAGACATACACTTGACAAAAGGACATTTATCCAAGGAGTGACAATAGATCCAAAGGGATCTTAGACCTAATGCACTCAGAGGAAGCCCAAGAGTTGGAGGCAGTAGTGACGATGTCTCCTACTGTATAGAACAAATCAAATGGGAAAAGCAACAACTAGAATCCAGGTTTGCATATCATGTTTGATATTTTATATTGCTACAACTTAAGTAAGTGTTGTAACTAGAATATCAATCTTTAGAATTCTATTACTACTATTGCCATCAAATGTTTAGTGACACTTGAATATTATTATTACAATGATCATCATGTACTAATGATGCACTTAATTAAAAAATGAATTTGATCTCTTATAGGAGATGTTCTTGGTTGTTGACTTTGTCACAGGTAGGTTATCTTGTAAA
>SNQJ01S0004421.1:144009-165734 GCA_010110895.2 Picea sitchensis | reverse complement strand
TTTTCTTTTTCAGGATGTAGAAATCTCTGCAAATCAAAAACACTAAAGGGAACAAAAATACAATCAACAGTTGATCCTATAAATTATAGGGTTATAACAGTCACCACTTCCCACTTCCATTCATGAATGGGAAAAGGTTGCAGCAACCCTATTGGGCGCCTATGCTCAGCTTTAACTTTCTGGCATTCCATACATCTAGTGATGTATTCAATGATCTCTCTCTTCATACCTGGCCAAAAGTAATGTCTCTTGATCACTGCCACGATTTTCTGATATCCAGGGTGCCCTGCATAAGGGACATTATGCATTTCATGCAAAATCATACATTTCAAGTCCTGGACATTTGAAACAAAAATTATGTTCTTGTGCAACAATATTCCATCTATTCCCAAATTATAATTATCCACCTTTTGTGGTATCTTACCCTGCTGTAGCTTTGCTACCAATTGTCTCTATTGCAAATCTGCATTTGCAGCCTCCATAATATTTCTTTTAATATTAGTTTGATACATGCTAATGGTTGTAGCATGTAGTTCATGCACCCTCATGCTAAGTGCATCAACCACTTTATTCTCTTTCCCCTTGATATGATTTATATCAAAGTCATATTCGCTTAAAAATTCTAACCATCTACTCTACCTAGCATTTGGATTTTGCTGATCAAATAAATATTTCAGACCATTGTGGTCTGTTCTTAGCTTGAAACTTTTTCCCATGAGGTAGTGTCTCCATTTCCTCAAGGCATGCACTATGGATTCCAACTCCAAATCATGAATGGCATAATTTCTTTCATGCTCCTTCAAATTCCTTGATTCATAACATATGACAAACCCATTTTGACGGAGGACTCCACCAATTCCTTCATTACATGCATATGTGCATACAATGAAGTCTTCATTTGGGTCTGCAATCCTTAATATTGGATCACTTTTCAATAATTGTTTCAAGTGTTGGAAACTCTTTTCGCAAACCAGTGTCCACTAAAACTTCACTCCCTTTCTTTGCAAGGAAGTGATTGGGTGTGCAATATTTGAGAATCCTTCAATAAATCTTCTGTAGTAGCCTGCAAGACCCATGAATGATATTACCTATGTCACATTCTTCAACGCTGACCATTCTCTAATGGCTTCTATCTTCTCAGGATCCACTACTACCCCATCCTTTGAAATTATATGCCCCAAATAATGAATTTGTTTCTGATAAAATGAGCACTTGCTCAATTTGGCATAATATTGATGCTCCCTTAATACTTGCAACACCATCCTCAGATGACATTCATGATCTTCCTCTGACTTAGAATATATAAGAATGTCATCCAAAAAGACAATGACAAACTTGTCTAAATATTCTCGGAAAACACCATTCATTAAGCACATGAAAATAGCTGGTACGTTTGACAACCCAAATGGCACCACTACGAACTCATAATGACCATACCTTGTCCTGAAGGCAGTCTTGCTGATATCTTCTTCTTTAATCCTTACTTGATGGTATCCTGATCTGAGATATATCTTTGAAAATATCTTTGCATCCTTCAATTGATCAAAGAGATCATCAATACTTGTTCTTAACAGTCACTTTATTCAACTGCTCGAAGTCAATGCACAATCTTAATGTTCCATCTTTCTTTTTCACAAACAAGACTGGGGCAGCCCAAGGTGACACACTTAGGCGTATATACCCCTTCTTTAGAAGTTCTTCAAGTTGCATTTGCAACTTATTCAATTCTGGTGTACTCATTCTGCAAGGAGTCTTTGACACTGGCACTGCTCTAGGAATTAGATTTATAGAGAGATCAATGTCTCTTTTTGGGGGTAGTCCTGGTACTCCTTGAACACATCTTCAAATTCTTCCAGGACTGCATAATCTTCCAAATTTGGCTCCTTATCTTTAGGAGTCTCTTCTATATGAGCTGCAAATATTTGACATCCTTTTCTGTAACATTTCTTCAGCCGCAATGCTGAAATTAATCTAATGGTTACTATTCTGGGAATTCCCTTCACTTTCCTTAGTTTCCCTTCCTCATCCAAACAAGTAAATGCTTTGTTATGACAGTCTAGGAGAGCATGATGTTGGTCCAACCAATCCATCCCAATTAGACATTCATAGGAACCTAAAGGAAATATGTTCAAATCTACCTTGGTGTTCAGTCCATTCATGTCCATGAGGCATGACTTAACCATCTCATTAAAAAAAAAATTGGCTCATGTATCCAACTGCACCATCCAGGATTTCCCATGCTTGCTTCTTGGTAAATGAAAACTTTCCACCATCTTTGGGGATATATAACTATGACTAGCTTCTGAATCAATTAAAATAACAATGGTTTGGTTGTTGATCATACCTTCCACTTCAATCATGTGGGACTGATACTCTGCTTGCTTGTTATCCAGGGCTGCATAGATCCTTGGCACATATCTGCCCATGTCCTCCACTGTTTTAGCTTGCTATACATTGTGAACAACCCTTCCTTTTTCACTTATGTGAGGACAATCTCTGAACCTATGATCTCCTTTACAACCCCAACATTGAATAGGTGGCTATATTGGCCCTTGAATCCCTATGCCAATCGTTCTGGGTTCTTTAGGCGTTTGCTGTCCCTGTGGATTATTTTTGAAGAATGGTGGCTTAACTACAATAACACTGAAAATGGTGAATGTATTGTTGCTTGAGCTTTATAAATCATATCTTATACAAGAAAAGCAAAGTGGGAGGAGATTATTTAGAAGAACACAAATATTGTAAGGAAGGAAATACAGACTGAAACTTAAATGCAGGGGATGAATCTTTGTTGTCTGCTGCATTTATCAACTGATTGTGCTCAACATTTCTAGTCAAACAAATCTAGCTATAAGAAACTCTTCAATTCCCAAAGTCTCGACCTCAACAATGGGTGCCTTCATTGTCTTTTATTCCTCTTGCTCATACCCTAAAACTGCTTCCTGAAACCATTTCCAACTTCTTGATTATTGCATGGTTTCTCTCTGGTAAAATTTTAAAAAATTCCCTTTACATGCTGGAATTATGTTAAGAGAAGATCATGGGGTAGTTGGAAACTTGCCAGCCAAAATACACATCACACCCAGTTCCTGAAGAGATATTTGTCATAATTTCTCTTGTTGTTGGGCACTCGAAATCAAATTTGAAAAGGTGTGAGATCGTGCAATTGCTAGATCTATCATTTGTAAGTGATCATGATCATTGAATGTAGGCATTTCAATCAGAGCAATCAAGGTTTTCCAAGGCGAAAAACTCAATTTTCATTAGGTCAACTCGATCAAATTTGGACCGTTGATCAAAGTCACACTTGTCATATTGATTAGGGTTTGGGATTCAATAGGACTCTGACAAGGGAGATTTTATGATCGTTGATCAAATGAACTGATGATGAACTAGGTTTCATTGATCTAACCACGCTTGAAAGAAAAATTCATCTAAGGAAAATATATCACACTGACGTCATCCTGGAAACATGGCAATTTTTTATTGGTCCATGATGACGTTGACATGGTAGGAGAGCATGACACATGTCACCCATTTCTGGTGTTTTGATATGTGAATCTGGTGGGCTCGATTTGTCTAATTGGCAGAATGTGGTTGGATCCGACAGTGATCTACTAGCGGGTTGACACGACACTTGGTTGGGGAAACTCAAAATCATAGATCAGATTTGGACCATTGATTGGTCCTACCTGAAAGAGGTTCAAATAGATCTGGACCGTCCATCTAAGGTGACCCATTGGAGCTATCCAAGGCCAAGACCCATGAGGAACTATTATGGTTGTCGATCTAGAGTTGTCAGGGGAAGTTAGACGATGCACAAGAGTCGTCGATCTGGCTTAAACAAAAACCCAAAATCGGCTAAGGAAAATATAATCATGTTGATGTCATCACGACATGTGGTAGTTTTTTCATTAGTATTACTTTGTCACAGAGGTGGCAGGAAGGCATGACACATGTCATGCACTTTTGATATTTTGGCTTGTGAATCCGATGGTTTCCACTTTTCCACATGGAATTCTCTGATTGGTTCCTATAGTGTTTCGTTGGCATGCTAATATGACACTTGGTCGAAAAAAATTGAGATCAAAGATCAAATATGAACTGTTAATCGGGGGGTGTGCTTACTTAAATATGGGCTACTGATCAGAGGGGTCCATTGGAGTGACTGGGGTCTGGCGTGCAAACATGAATTAGACGAGGGAGCTTTGTAGGGTCGGTAAGACAAATCTGGGTCATCCATCAAAGTTCTGAGGAAAATTGAGAGCCGTTGATCTCGACTCAACCAAAAGACATAAACGACTAAGGCATTGACAAAGGCACACTGATGTCACCCTGTATACGTGACGAATATTCATTATCCCACGATGGTGCTAATGTGGCAAGGGAACTTGACACATGTCACTCATTTTTTACAAGATTTGGGGTGACTTAGGCAGGTTCCACATGTCCATGAGGCAACTATATATTGGTTCTGATAGTGCCCTACTGGCATGTTGAGTTGTCGAATCTTCCTCAACTTGTCCTTGGTCATCGACGACGAAGTCATCGTCAGAATTGCGTAACTCAAGATTAGATGGAAATCCCAATGGATTTTTCTGACGATGTATCCCAATCAGATCTCTACCGTTGATAGTTACCCTAAACAATGAAAACCCTTGATATTTCACCACCGTAAGGAGAACCATTGATCTTTCACTGAAATCATGAGAGTCGTCGATATGGGCTGGACCAAAATCCATAAACGAATAAGGAAATGGAAAACATTATGATGACATCTCCTTGGATATGTTGTGACTTTCTATTGGCCCACGGTGGCACTGATGTGGCAAGGGAGTAGGTCACATGTCACTCAAATATGATATTTTTATGTATGCATGTGGCGGGTTCTACATGTCCATATGGAAGCTCTAGGTTGGGTCTGACGGTGATCTGATGGAAGGATGACATGATATATTTCCACGAGGCTACAATATATGAGATCAGATCTTGATTTTTGATTAGGGGGCATGCTTACTAAAATATGGATCGTCGATCTGAGCTGTCTCATTGGAGTGGTCCAGGAGGTAGGTTATGAGATGACTCTAATGGGGAACTTCAACAACCATTGATCTAAAAGTTAGGACACACGATGTGATATGAGTTGTCAATATTTCGAGGTCTGAAAAAATCCCAAAATGTTGGCACTTGGTTCTTTAGTTCACGGTCTTGTGGTAAGCCCCTAGGATATTTGTGCTTAAGCTCCCTTAGGGGTGTGATAAGTCCCTTTTGACTCCAAATAAACACCCAAGAGCTTAATTTTTTTCTTATGCACACAAGGGCATGATTCTTCTTATTGTTTCTTCATTCTTCCTTAGGACAATTTGACTCTTGATTGTTCAGGGCTATGAAGGTTTCTTTTATACCACCAATTTGTCCAATCATGGCCTGACCATTTCAATAAACCTTCATATATTTGACGAGAACAAATATAGTACTAACATTAGGTATGTATGAGGAGCTTTGTAGGAGGATCAAGCATGTATTATAGGGGGATGGGGTATTCCATATGGAGTCAAGGGGTGTGTTAAGAGTGGAAAATGTTCTATGGGTGCCAGGATTGTGTTCTCAGCCTCATGGATTAAGGAGTAGGACCATGCAGTGTTTTTCCATGATGGAAAAGTCTTATTAGATTTTGAGTTGGTATTCCCAGGTTTGTGAACCTTTTATGCAGGGGATTTGTGCACGAGAGATGTTGTGAGGGTTGGATAGGATATGGACTAATTGTATTTAGGAGGAAACTTAGTTTGTGTCCAAGGAGGATACAGATGGTTTGAGTGTCATGAATATGGTCATTTTTAGTCACAGTGTCCACGCCGAAGGGGAAGGAGAAGAAGGCAACAAGAATCAACAACAGAGGTTGATGAGGTTGTAGACAAGTTCCATAGGGAGATCTTGTTGGTCTCTTCCCTTTCAAGTATAGTCTCCATCAAGGGGACTTAGTTGGTGGATAACATAGCATATTTCCATATGATAGGTGCTAGAGAGTTGTTTGACACTTTCACAAAGACTGGCTCAGACTTGTGTGTGGATCTTGACACATGAGTCATGCATGCAATATGAGGATCCGATACAATATCACTCCAATTGGATTCAAGAGAGGTGTTGAGGGTGTCAAATGTGTTATGCGTGCCAGAACGTAGGAGTAGTGTTATCTCAGTCTCAGAGATTGAGAGAAAGGGGCACCACATATTATTTTGAGTTAGACATGTGTTTTTATGCCTAGAGGATCTAGCTTCAGATCAACAATGGTTCTTGGAGTTAGAGAGGGCCAACCTATGCATGTTGTGACCATTATGATCAAACATACAGATGAGGAGGAGCAAGTAGCTCCACCAATGGTGAGGCATATGGCCCCACTAGTAGGACAGGTACAAAGGGAGAAGGTAGGCCCACAAGTGGTGAGATAGGTGGCCCCACTAGTAGTACTGGCTTAGAGGGAGCTAGAGTTCATAGGGAGTCAACCCTCTGGATCTAGTAGGGAGGTGTACCCTCTCAGGATTGTGCAAAGGATAGTGGACAAGGAGAAAGTAGCTCCGAAGGTTGTGTGGACTTAGAGGGAGTCCAAATTTAGAGGGAGTGAGGAGGCTCATAGGGAGTCTGACATCAGAGGGATTCAAAAGGCTCAGAGGGAGTCTGACTTTAGAGGGAGAGTTGTTTGATTAGTGGGAGCGAACCTTTAGGTCCAAATGGGAGAGAGGAATCTTCCAAGACTATCAGGTAGGTGTCATGGGTTGAGATGGCTAGATAGGAGGTTCAGAGGTAGGAGGATTCTAGGAGCAGGATGTCTTCCAGGATGGGATCATGTCATACAAGAGGATTTTCTTTGGTGACCGAGGATGCAACCAGTCAAGAGGACTAGAGAGAAGGATTTGTTTCACTGTTAGAGGGAGAAACCAATCAGGTAGATTATAGAGAAGTTGTGGTAGAGGATCAAGTACGTGAGATATAGCTACTTCCAGGTGATGATGGAGTATGGAATACCTCCCTATCTAAGAGGGAGTGTTGATTCTTTGGTAGCATCGGGAGGGATTCCCACTTGTTGACTTTGGTGAGAATGCCTTCATCGCTAAGAGGGAGTGTTGATTTTTGTAGATTCGGGAAGGTATTCTCACATGACCCTAGGTGTTGGGCATGTGGGAATCATCATTTGCACCACATCACACTTTCGGTTTGGTGAAAACCCCTTGAATTTGAGTGGAGGATTCATGGGTTTGATGATGGGATTTGTGGGATTATGTTGGGGCTTCACACCCACATGGAAAGCCTAATTCGATGTTGACTTGTGGAGGGGCTTCTATGTTGACCCCTAAGAATTGCATATAAAGAAGAGAGGTCATTATGACATTACAAATCATGTAGAGTGTGTGGAGACATGATGGAGCTAGCATAAGTGAGTCTGCACTTGTGCTAGGAGGATTGGTGATCTCAATAAAGGGAAAGTATACAAGGTGGAAAATATGGCCCTGAAGAGAGAAGCAAAGAAGATCGCATGTGGAGAAAAAATTTCATATTATACGTGGTTTTCAGGAGGGAAAAGTGCATATATACATGGGTTGCAGAAGGACGAATCACGTATAGGGTATACATGGTTTGCAGAAGGACGAATCACGTATAGGGTATACATGGTTTGCAGGAGAGAAAACCTTGTATGTACACAGATTTCCAGTAAGGTGAATAATGTATCTTAGTTTCTATGTAGGTACAAATATGTACAAGATGAGACGTGATGTCAACAGGTCGTACAACTGGCCTACAACAGATTCGTGTGCAGAGGAGATTCCCAGGGATATTTCTAAGTTTTGGTTTTCTTATCTGTATGGTTATCGGAGAACAAGGTTGTTCTCAATTTCGGTGACTTTGGAGGACAAGATTGTCCTCATATTTTGGTGATATTGTATTGGATGGGAGGGTTGGTTTTTCCCTCAGGATTTATGATGTTAATAAGATTACAAAACTAAAATTTTGTCTCATGTGTATTGGTGATTCACCTTTGATCTTTGTGTTTCCACTACATATGTTTTCAGTCCATAATTTCAGTGTAAATATTTTCAGTGATAACATCTAGGGTTTTATTATTAGATCACTAGGAAGCAATTTCTAGATCTGAAATTAGTCACATAGAGTTGCATGTCAAAGTTGACATGGTATCAGAGCTTGGGATTTGAAGAGAAGGGGATCATCTTGAAACACATTTTGGATACAACACTGGAGGAGTGTTGTTATTTTTTCTGTGAAGGTCACGGGTGATAACTCTGAGAGGGAGCTATAGTGATGGTTGTGGGTGGAAATGGGTTAGGTGGTCTCTAGTTTGAGACATGGAGGAGACCATCCAAACAAAGAGTTGTGGGTTATTGCAGCTCGGTGGTGTGGCAGGTTGGGAGTTTTGGTGGATTGGTAGAGAGACTAGACCACATTAGTATGTTGTGTAGAAAATTTCCAACCCTATGGATGGACTTCTGGTGACTTTTCACAATGAGTTACAATGGGTGCAACTCAGGTGCTTTGGCACAGATGAGATGGCTTCAAATGTTTGGAAGGTTGATGATATAGAGTCTTCATTGGGTTAGAGAGTTTCACATTGTCGAGGTATGACAATGTATGAGGTATTTGACCTAGGAGGATGAGGATATTTGTAGAGGTGAGTTGTGTAGGTCTAGAGCAAACTAGACTGAGTGTTCAACTGTAGCTTGGGACTGTTCAGACGAGGACACAGGATGCATGGTAGAATGTGCAGACAAAGAGAGTTGTTGGTGACTTGGATGATAGACTTGGATATAATTTCATTGGATGGTAGTGACTTGGGGAAGAACGATGGTTTCCTTGGAGGATTGCATGGTTCTTATCCAGTGAGGACCACTGATACATGACAGGGGCATAGGATTTGTTCGTGATTTTCATAGTTTCTGACTCAAGTATGTACGAGGAGCTTGGTAGGAGGACCAAGCATGTATTACAAGGATCTAGGGTATTCCATATGGAGTCAAGGGGTGTGTTACGAGTGGAAAATGTGTTATGGGTGCCATAAGTGTGTTCTTAGACTTAGGGATTGAGGAGTAGGATGATGCAATGTTGTTTTAGGATGGACATGTGTTATTGGATGTTGAGTTGGTATTCCAAGGTTGTGGGAACCTTTTATGTAGGGGATCTGTGCACGAGATATGTTTCCAGGGTTTGAGAGGATATGGAATGATTTTATTTAAGAGGATACTTTGTTGGTGTCCATGGAGGATACAAATGGTTTGAGTGTCATGACTATGGTCATTTTTCTTCATAGTGTCAAAACTAGAGGGTAAGGGGAAGAAGGAATCATGCATCATTAGTAGAGGTTGATGAGGTTGTATAAAGGTTCCATAGGGAGATCTTGTTGGTATCTTCCCTTTCAAGTACAATCTATAGCAAGGGGGCTTAGTTGGCGGATAACAGAGCATCTTTCTATATGATAGGTTCTAGAGAGTTGTTTGGCACTTTCACATATAATGGATATGACTTGTATGTGGATCTTGGCACGAGATTCAAGCATGCAGTATGACGATCTGATACAGTATCACTCCATTGGAGTTGGGAGAGCTATTGAGGGTGTCAAATGTGTTATGGGTGCCGAAACTTAGGAGGAGTGTTCTATCAGTATCAGAGATTAAGAGAAAGGGGTACCACATATTATTTTGAGTTAGACAAGTGTTGTTTATTCCCATAGGATCAAGCTTCAGATCATCAGTGGTTCTTGGAGTTAGGGAGGGCCATCTTATGCATGTTGTGATTAGTAGGAGCAAAGAGACAAATGCTGAGGAGAAGGTAGCTCCGCTATTGGTGAGGCAGGTGGCACCACTAGCATCACATGTATAGAGGGAGAAGGAAGCTCCATGAGTGGTGAGAAAGGTGGCCACACTAGTAGTATTGTCTCAGAGGGATCTAGAGTTCAAAGGGAGTTGACTCTCAAGATATAGTAGGGAGGAGCATCCTCCCGGGACTGTGCAAAGGAGAGTGGACTGGGAGTAGGTATCTTTGAAGGTTTCACAGACTCAAAGGGAGTCTCACTTTAGAGGGATTTAGGAGGCTCAGAGGGAGTCAGAAGGCTCAGAAGGAGTCCAACTTCATAGTGATTTAGAAAGCTTAGAGGGAGAGTCAGTTTCTCAGTGGGAGCCAAACTTTAGGGCCATATGGGAGAGAGGCATCTTCCAATATTGTTAGGTAGGTGTCATGGGTTGAGATGGATAGACAAGAGGTTCAGAGGCAGGAGGCCTTTAGGAGTAGGATGTTTTTTCTGGATGGGATCATGTTAGACATCATGATTTTCTTCAGTGACCAAGGATGCATCCAGTTAGGAAGACTGGAGAGTAGGATTTTCTTTGGTGACAGAGGGAGTATCCAATCAAACATATTGGAGAGTATCTATGGTAGAGGATCTAGTATGGGATAAAAAGATACTTCTAGGTGATGATGGAGGATGGAATTCCTCCCTCACTAAGAGGGAGTGTTTATGCTTTGGTAGCATTGGGAGGCATTCCCACTTGTGGAGTGTGGTGAGAATACATTCGTCGCTAAGAGGGAGTGTTGATTTTTGTAGCTTCAGGTAGGAGGTATTCTCACATGACCCTTGGTGTTGGGAATTTGGGAATCATCATGGGGACCACATCTGACCCTTGGTGTTGGGAATTTGGGAATCATCATGGGGACCACATCACACTTTCAATTCACCACTTTTGGTTTGGTGAAAACCCCCTTGTATTTGAGTGGGGGATTCATGGGTTTGATGATGGGCTTTGTGGGCCTATGTTGGGGCTTCACAACCACAAGGAAATCCTAGTTTGATGTTGACTCGTGGAGGGGATTCTATGTTGACCCTTAAGGATTGTATATAAATAAGAGAGGACATTGTGACATTAAAAATCATGTAGAGTGTGTGGAGACATGATGGAGATAGCATAAGTGAGTATGCACTTTTGCTAGGAGGACTGGTGATCTCAACAAAGAAAAATTCTGCAAGGTGGTGAATTTGGCCCTAAATAGATAAGCGAAGAAGGTTTCACATGTGTAGCAAATTTTTCGTCCTATACATGGTTTACAGGAGGGATAACTGCATATATATGTGGGTTGCAGAAGGATGAATCACATATAGGGTATACACAGTTTGTAGGAGAGAAAACAACATATGTACACGGATTTCTAGTAAGGTGAATCATGTATCTCAGCTTCTGGGAAAGTATAGATCCATACAAGCTAACAGGTGATGTAAGTAGGCCATATAGGTGGTCTACAATATATTTGTTTGCAGAGGAGATTCCTAGGGATATTGCAGAGGTTTGTTTTTCTAATTTCTATAGTTATCAGAGAGAAAGGTTGTTCTCATGTTTGGTGACTTTGGAGGACAAGGTTGTCCTCAGATTTTGGTGATATTGTATTGCTTGGAAGGGATGGTTTTTCCCTCAACATTTCTAATGTTAACAATATTACAAAATTAAATTGTGTCCCATGTGTATTGATGATTCATCTCTAAACTTTGTGTTTTCATTTCATATGTTTTCAGTCAATAATTTTAGTGTAAATTCGTTCAACAATAACAACTAGGATTTGACTGTTAGATCACTAGGAAGCAATTTTTCAGATATGAAATTAGTCACATAGAGTTGCATGTGAAAATTGACATAGGAATAAGTGGTAGTGCTAAGGGTTGTGCATCTTTAAGCCCAAAATGAATATGGGCCATCATATTAGAAAGATCTCAATTGTTGGATCTTTTGGGGTTAACAAGAACCTTTAACCCCAAGAAAGTTAAGCCCAAAATTGATCTAGACTGTCCAATTGAGATAACCTTTGCCATTGGATCTTTTGGACTTAAGTTACTCCAATAAGTCCCACACACTTTTAAGTCCAAAGTTAGATCTTACTCATCTGATTTCTATCAAGTGACAGGATCATGGCGCATGGAGGAAGCCAAGGACATATGGGATCCTCTCTCTCATTTGTGGCTATAAATGTTTCATGTGGCAGAAAAGGACAAAAGGTGTAAGTGGGCCCATTGAATAAAGCGAAGATGAGAGAGAAAGAGAAAGAGAAGGAATGTCTAGATTATGGCAGGGAAAGGTCCAATTGGCCACGGTGATGACATGGTAGACATGGAGCATGACACATGGAATCATCTTCCACATCAACATACATGCACCATGCTACATCATCAAGGTACCACTTCAACAGAAGATAAGACATAAAAAATTCTAATTTTGAGAAAGGTGATGAGGAACAAGGTAATTAATTCAGATTGTCATAGAAGGTGAATGGAGCATCGTAATGAAAATATGAAAGTTGTTGAGTGTTCTCTCGTAGAGGTATTATCTATCCTAATGCAGAATTTTATACAGCTCCTGACATAATTTATGTTATAAATGTCTAAAGTTGACTTCTAAGAATATTGTGTCGTTGAGATAATATAGGAAGGGGTAAAGTTGCTAAATTCAAGGAGTTGTAACTTTCTTCTCAATGATCAGAATTGAGCAGGAGACTAGTCAATGGAAATATTTTGAAGAGTACAATCATGTTATACACCCAAAATTCATATTTTTGTAGAAAAAATTGTCATCAAATCAAAAGAAGGCATCTGGTGGCCTTAAAGAGATAGAAATGACGAATAATTTCCATATTTGTTTTTTGTCTGTTTAACCTAATATAATTTTATTTAACAACAGATTTGGTAGAAATAAGAATTCAGGAAGAGAGTAGCAGGTACAACTTGAGGGACATACATACATTAAGTAGTCACAAGGAGCCTACAACCTTAAGTAAAGAGCCAAGGACAATTCTTCGAAATGTGCACTTAATTGCTTTAGAAAGAATTCATGGGAAACATTGGTTGGTTCAGTTAGCTAGAATAGCAAAGAGAAGAGTCAATGACTTGGTTAAGGAATTTTCCATTGGACATGAATAGACACAACACAAACGTAGATTTGAATCTCATACCTTTGGGTTCATATGATTGTCTAATTGGTATGGATTGGTTGGAAAAGCATAATGTTGTCCTAGATTTCTTCAACAAGGAATTCACTTGTCTTGTTGAGGAAAGGAACTTGAGAACAGTTCGAGATATTTCAAGGGCATTATCAATTAGAGAAATTTCATCCTTGCAGTTGAAACAAAGCTTTAGGAAAGGATGCCAATATATAAGGCTTATATAGAAGAGACATCCCAAGATAAGGTGTCAAATATGGAAGATTATTCAGTCTTGAAAGAGTTGAGGATGTTTTTGGTAAAATACTAGTTTTTTTTTTTATCTAAGAGGCATTGATTTCTCTATTGATTTGATTCTTGGAGCTGCACCAGTTTCCAAGACACCTTACATGATGACAACATTGGAACTAGAGGAATTCCTGATGATAGTTGTGCATATCAAATGTGGACACTGAGTAAGAAAGACTACAATTCATAATAATGCACGTGCAATCAAAACATGGTACAAGTATAAGAAGTTTAGGGGTGAAATAATGAGGCTCATGCACTCTATAGAGTACCATAGATGTATAAGGCAATACATTATGTGCAAATTTTTTCTAAAGGATGTAATCAGATTTCAATGTGGGGTATTCCATAAAATGAAGTAGATTCAAGAATTGATCAAAGTCCAGGAATAGATTTAGTTAGTGGGAGAAGCTATCTTAAGGGGGGTGCCAAGCTAGTTGGAGTATATTGCAATACTCAAGGAGTGATGACAAAAATGAAAGGGGGTTGTTGATGCATAAAGAGAATGTTGAGTTCATTTCAAGGGTACTGAGTGAATTCCCAAATTAGAATGGGATGAAAAGTCAAGAAGAAAACAAGCTTGAAGTTGTCTTTAGACGGGAAATTCCTAAGAAGACACATGAAGGAAAAAAATGGTTATATATTTGAAATTGTATGCAAAAGAGATGGAACCTAAAAAGAAACCACCTTAATTGGAAAGGAATTACTTGGGAAAGGATAGAGTGTTGGAAGTTTCAATTGAGGGTACCATGTTATGTAAAATAAAGTTGACTCCTCCAAGGTATTCTCTATGAATCCAATAAAAATGGAATATATGTAGCATTATAGTAAATTGAAAATTTGACTAAGGAAGTCAAGTTTGAGACCTAATTGGATAAGAGAGGATAAGAGAGTTGTATAGGCACCACGAGTGTGGAAGTTTTCAGACAGGGTAAAAGTTGAGTTAGTTTGAGTTAGAAAAGTAAACAAATGTTGAAGTTTCAAAGTTAATAAGACAACATGGTTGGAAATGTAAAGTGGCCAAGTGTGATTTGGATAGAAAGTGCTCATGGAAGCAAGAAATCACACACAATGATTATAGTAAGAGCACAAAAGGCTACAAGAATCCAATAAGATTTGAGGACAACCATGAACAACAAAGAGACTGTAAATGATGAAAGATGTTGATGCAATTGTTGTGGCAACAATGAAGATATGGACAACTGGAGAACAATATATAACACAAGAAGATGGAATGCATATGCATTCATGGGAATGTTGATAATGCATTCTTAGTGCATATAGATATGCATTAGTGCATGTGAAAGTGTTTGAGAGTACATATAACATGTGATAGACTAAGAATAGTCTATTTTTATGTATGAAATAATGAGGTTATGATACCTGAAAGTTGCTAATGATGGATTATGTATACAAGAAAAAGGTTCATAACTTGGTGGAAAGGGATGAGGTTGTTGCTAATAGCCATCCATATGAAGGAAAATGAGGATGGTAAGTGTTAATTAAGGGGTTGGCGAAGGGATTCTGTGAGATTCTATAAGTAACCAGCTAATCAAGTAGCATCAAACAAATTAATGGTAGCTAAGCATGTATGAATTGGATGTGCTTAGGATGCATAAATATTGAAGGGAATTAGGTAAGAATTACCTCAGTCATAATATATGAAGAGATATTATTATATGTTTTGAATACATTCATTAGACTGATATACAGTTCGGTATGGTAAAGGTCAAGGATGTGGGATATTTATAAAATTTGTTTAGATTTTTAATGCATTTATATGGATAATTTCATTCCAGTTAAAATGATGAATAGATGGAAGTGATTGAATTGTTAAATGCATAAAATTATAAAATCACTTTGTAAGATGTAAATATTACAATAAAAGTATATTGTGCATGAGATACTGACAATCTGTTTGGATAAATGCAAGTTGAGAGTATTGCAAGAAAAAGTGGTCTCAGGTATGGCAATGGTGTAATCCCATATAAATACCAATGCATTTTGTTGCAAGAGGAAAGCAACTATGAGAGGGAATCTCATACTTGGGGAAATTTGAATTTCCTTATGCAAACAATTTGAATTTATAAGTGAAATTGTTAGGATGTTATCTCATGATATTTGTGTATGTGTGATACAAAAGATATGATGGCTATTGAAGCTAGAAAGCTCGATAAGAAAGGCTATTGTTAGGAAACTATAACTCTATGATTTCCATAGAGTGCAAACCATTAGTGGAGGTCGGGTGATGAGTTGGTTCTCTCTTTGCGTGTGAAATCATTAGCAATATGGATTGTCGAGGGAGTGTGTAGCATTGAAGGGATGCCTAAGCCTGGAAGGGTGAGTGCAACGAGGAAGAGGAAACTAAACAATGCACATGGAATGGTGGATATAACCATGAGGGTGTGTGAGAAAGAAAAATGAGTTGAATTCTTTCCTGAGGAAACTCTGCAATATAGAGAAATAACCATATAACGACTGAAAAATGAAGACATGAAGCAAGCACTTGGAAATAAGAGCACCAGAAGAAAGTAGGAATAAATGAAAAATGCATGGAGCGAGCAAAGTCCAATGGACCTGTTACATTCCTGAAGATTCTACATGAGGAGCATGAGGATGCCATGCGAGAAGAGTACTTGCAAATTTTTGGATATTTTTGAATAATTTTTTAATGTACATGGTATCTAAAGCACCGAGTACCGTGCATAAATAAAGGGAATGAGAATGTAACACCCCCAAGCAGTAAAAGTGTAAATTTAAATATGTTCTTCTAGGTTGGTGAACCAACATAGTTTTTAGGCCATAATGCCTATGTATATAAATGTTTTGGGCTGGAGTTACCATGTTTGTATGAATGTTAGGCCAAGGTGCCTATGTGATATTAGGCCGGTGAGCTTGTATGTTTTGGCCGATGAACCAAGCTTTGTAAATTGTAATATCACTTTGTATATTAATAAAATACATCAATACTACAGACCCGAGACAAACGAGTATGTGGGGATAGGACTCCATGAGAGGGAAAGGGGGTTACAGGCTTATGAGAAGGGCTTAGAATAGGGGGATAAGGTAAGGAATATAATGAAATATTCCTAAAAAATCCAAGCCTAAGTTTTATCTTGTATTATTTTTTCCCAAGTCCAAAAAGGTGGGACGAGTTCCCATGAGAGAGTAAAGTGGCCTTTATGTTCCACTTGTCATGCTATTTGCATGCATACTTAAGCCTTGGACTTAGTTAGTTTTAGGGGGATTCTATCATGGGGGTTTTGTTCTCCATTCCATCCATGGTTCCATGATGATGGTTACCATTACAGAGAGTGTGGGAGCGAGGAGGTTGTTGTGACTGAAATTAACATGTGGGTTCTAGGTGAATCTTGTGTTGTTGTTGGTACAAATTCTCCTTGGGTTTCCTTTGGGAAGGTTGGAGCCCTGGAGGGGGAATTGTTGGGATTAACATTCCTTATGCATTGGCCTTGTTGAGATTCAACAAGAAGATCCTAGTGAAAATTATGCACCTACACTAGGATGGAGCCTCAGACTATTTTTAGGTGGAAGTCTATTTTTAGAATGCATGAGCAAATTCTATTTATAGATGATGTCTATTCATAGATGGCGTGAAAATTCTATTTATAGATGTATGTGCAAGTTCTATTTATAGATCGCATGTCTATTTATAGATGAATGTCGACTATTATTATCCCTTAATAATAGTTGGACAATAAATATTAATCTATTTTCAATGAGCACTTGGAAATAGTTAACTGAAGTGGAAAATCAGTTAGCTATAGAAAATTTGAGTTCAAAGGTTGGTTGGTGGGACATGCAAGTGGACTTAGTTGTAACTGAGTGATTTGAAGTTGTAAAGTAGTTTAACACAGTTAAGTGAGTTAAACTCAATTGTGTTATTTGTAACTAAACATACACTAGTGAGAGATCAATGAATTCATTCACAATTAGTGGTCTCACATGCAACTGAAGATTTACTACTGTTAACTACATGCATGTCAGATCCAGTGGAGACCCAGTTGAGATGTGGGTGAAAGGGACAATTTGACTATCAGTTGTGACATTAGTGGGTGCACTCATGCAACCACACACACATTGGATGTGGCCGTGAGGATTGTGTAGTCAAGGCAAGCATGATTCTAGTCATTTCAAGGATTTTCCATAAGCAGGGATTGCACAGTGGAGGTAGGCTGTCTGGAGGCAGTAAATTGGCACATGAATTTTCCAATTTTTGTATGACAATGTGAGACGATTGTATATTGTACCGAGAGCTCTTGGATTAGAGTTTTGTATGATATTGTTTCATGATCCATGATATATACATAATATATGATAGTGGGGTTTTTAGCTTTATGCTTTCCTGGTAAGAACATCTGTGTTATGTGTGATTGATCTTTCTTCTTGATATTGCAATTGGCGATCATGTTTTAAATTCTGCAAGAATTTTTGTAGAAGTGATTATGTATTTAACAGTGGCATATAATTGTTATATTAGGAGAATCCAGGCAATACATAATTTGTATTAAAATTTCTACATGGTATCAAAGCACAAGAAATTGCAGGAGTGAAGCATAAGTTGAGTTTGTGACTGGATATAATTCGAATTTGCAGAAAGACTTTCTTGGTGCTACAACTGATTCAAGATCGAAATGGATTTCAATGGCTTGTGGTTAGAGTATGCACTCAAGGGAAAATCGAACTACATTGCTTGGAAGGACAGGATGGAGGCAGTACTCGAAGATAATGTCTTGAAGGAATTCATTGACAAAGATGTTCCTAAGCCAGACGCTGCAAATCTTGATGCATGGAAAAAGAAAGTGACAAAGGCGAGGAGGATCCTGTTGGAGGGAGTACAAGACCACATTGTCTCAAACCTCCATGGGAAAGCCACACCATATTCAATGTGGAAGGATTTGACAAATCTATTCCAAAACAACAACGACCATAGGAAATTGGCACTCAAAGATAAACTCGGGAAGATCAAGATGGAGAAGGGTGACTCCATTCCAAAATATCTCATGAAGTTTGTCCAATGTTGGGATGATATGGGGAGTGTGGGAATAATAGTCTTTGATGATGATTTGGTGAGCTTGGCTCTCCTAGGACTTCCCAAGAGTTGGCACAGTTATCAAGACTCTGTCAATGGAAGGGAAAAATTGCCAGTTTGGGAATGACTATGGTTGGATTTGGTGCAGGAGGAGTTCAGGGGGAACACTAGAGATGGCTCTTCATCAAAGCATGATGATGAAGAGGATTTTACTTTGGCTGCCAAGTCAAGGAAAGGGAAGGGGAGGAAATTCCATTCAAAATCCGAGTCTAAAGGCAAGAAGCTAGATTTGTCCAAAGTGAAGTGTTTTCACTATCACGAACATGGGCATCTCGCTACTAACTGTCCGCAGAAGAAGAACAACAAGAAGGTTGTTGGAGATGCATCCGGTGAGCCCTTGCCTCACAATTTGAACTTGACTTCTCCTTGATCACATGCATGGTGTCAAGTGCATTGGGATCAGTGTGGTATTTGGATAGTGGCACTTCCCTCCACATGACGAGAGATGAGGAGCTTTTCAGTGACTTGGAGGAGAAAGATCTCAAAATGAATATAGAGATGGGAGACGATGGATGATACAGTGCGAATGACATTGGTACCATTACCTTTGAGAGGGATTCAGGTAAACCATTTCAATTGAAAGATTTTATGCATGTTCCAGGTCTAAAGAAAAAATTGGTCTCAGTCGCAATGTTGGAGGACAGAGGCTATGACATTGTTTTCAGCAATGGAAAATCTTTCCTGTGACATAAAACAACGGGTCAAGCCAAGAGGATAGGGATTCGAGTTAAGAATCTCTTCAAGATGGAGGTAGATGAATGCACTACCATGATGGGCAAGGCAGAAAAAGTGGTGAGTCGGGATGAGGGCGAATTATGGAATAATCGATTGGGTCATCTTCATCATGGAGCCTTGAAAATCATGTAGCAAATATCTACTAGACTTCCAATGAGAACACTTGCTCAGTTAGATTAGTGCAAGGGTTTCACCATGGGGAAGTATGTAAATTCCACCTTTCATGAAAAGGAGAATCGTGCTTCAGTGATCCTAGAGAGAGTTCACACATATGTGTGTGGACCATTATCAGTTGCTTCAACCACAAACATAAGTATTATGTTATTTTTGTTGATGAATTTTCTCATAAATGATGGATCTTCTTCATGCAAAAGAAAGATCAAACATTCTCAAATTTCTGTGAGTTTAAAGCATTGGTGGAGAAAGAGTCAGGGAAGCAAGTGAAGGCTCTGAGGAGCGATAATGGTGGAGAATACATCTCTAACAAATTCAAATACTTCTACAGAAAAGAAGGAATTCGAAGAGAACTCATAGCACCTCATAACCCACAACAAAATGGGATCGCAGAGAGGAAGAACAGAACGATCGTGGGTGCAACACGAGTGATGTTGCATGATCAAGACCTACCAATGCATTTGTGGGTGGAAGCATGCAACATTGCGGTTTATGTGAAAAATCGTTGTCCTCATAGAGTACTTGGCATGAGTACACCTGAAGAATATTTCACTGGTAAGCAACCAGATGTTTCTCACTTTAAGATTTTTGGCTCATCTGTTTATGTGCATGTGACCAAGAACGCCAGAAAGAAGTCGGAGCCAACTGCTGAAGTTGGGATATTTGTGGGGTACAAAGAAACACCCCATAATTATCGTGTGTATTTTTCGAATAGTAATATGACTGTTATGCGATGGGATATAAAATTCGATGAGGGGAAAGCCATGCGGTTGTCGCTTGAGAGTGAGATAGACTTGCATGCGGAGGAGGAACTGCTGGTTCCCAAAGATGAGCTTCTATATGTGGATTAGCCACAGGAGGAGGTTCATGGAGTGGAGGAGTCCACTGATGCAGAGCCAAACATCAGAATAGGTAGAAGGCGTACCATAGAAGCTGATAGGATAAGATTTGATGCTGTACAAAATGTAGGAGCCCCTACTTCACAACGCAGACAAATACAATCTCCTGACCGATTTACTGGATACATGGCTCTCATAAGCAAATGTATTGTGACTGATCCATCTTCCTTTCAATAAGTAGTGCAAGAGCCCACATGGGTAGATGCAATGGTGGATGAGTATGACTCCATTGTCAAAAACAGTGCTTGGTACATTTTTCCAAGGTCGGTTGATAAATCAATGGTAGGTTCAAGATGGATCTACAAGGTAAAGCAAGTTGTTGATGGGAGTGTTGAGAAATACAAGGCCAGATTTGTGGCACGAGGCTTCTCACAGATCGAGGGGATAGATTATGAAGAAACCTTTTCACCTGTAGCACAATATTCTTCCATAAGGACCATCATTGCTCTCTTAGCGCAGATGGGCTGGCACATTCATCAGATGGATGTAAAAACTGTGTTTCTCAATGGGATCATTGAGGAAGAGGCGTACATAGAGAAACTTGAAGGATTTGAGATCTTCAGCAGCGAGTCACATGTGTGCCAACTCAAAAGAGCATTGTATGGGCTGAAGCAAGCACCCCGTGCTTGGTACACTCGGATATACAACTATTTCACCGGACTGGGCTTCACCAAAAGTGAAACAGATGCAAAACTATACCAAATTGTGGTGGAGGGTAAGCTTTTAATCATTGTTCTTTATGTTGATGATTTAATACTGACTGGTGATGAGTAGTTGATACACTCATGAAAGGAGGACCTTGCAAAGGATTTCAAGATGAAGGATATGGGCCTCCTTCATTATTTCCTTGGATTGGAAATATGACAGTGAGATGGTGAAATTTTTGTGTCTCAAGGCAAATATGCAAGGGATATATTGGGTAAGTTTCACATGGAGGGTTGCAAACCCATGGATACTCCTCTTCCAGGAAACTGGAGGAAAGAGGATGCTACTTTTGGAGAGGTAGTGGATGCTACTATCTATCGACAGTTAGTGGGTTCGCTAATGTATCTGGTGAACACGAGACCCAACATTTGCTATGCGGTTAACTAGTCGAGTCAAGCGATGGTTAAGCCTACCAAGATCTTTTGGAAGGCGGGAAAGCATGTCCTGAGATACCTGAGGGGAACATATGAGTATGTCTTATGGTACAGACAGATGGATGAGGTGAAGTTGCATGACTTCACAGATGCAGATTGGGCGGGCAGCCCTACAGACAGAAATAACACATCAGGGCGGATCTTTAGTATCATATCTACAACTATTTCTTGGTCCAACAGGAAACAAGGATCCGTGGCACTCATTTCAGTTGAAGTGGAATACATGGCAGTGAGTCAAGCTACATGTGAGGCTATCTAGATGAGAAAGATCTTGGTTGGTTTGTTTGGTTCTCATTTAGATCTGACAGTGATTCATTGTGATAATCAGAGTTGCATTAAACTCTCGATTAATCCTATGTTTCATGATAGATCTAAGCATATAGATATCCGGTATCATCA
>SNQJ01S0004421.1:125827-143999 GCA_010110895.2 Picea sitchensis | reverse complement strand
ATGATCACTTGGAAATAGTTAACTGAAGTGGCAAATCAGTTAGCTATAGGAAATTTGAGTGCAAAGGTTGGTTGGTGGGACATGCAAGTGGACTTAGTTGTAACTGAGTGATTCAAAGTTGTAAAGTAGTTTAACTTAGTTAAGTGAGTTAAAATCAATTGTTCTAGTTGTAACTGAACATACACTAGTGAGAGATCAGTGAATTAATTATTAATTAATTCATAGTCAGTGGTATCACATGCAACTGAAGATTTACTACTGTTAACTACATGCATGTCATATCCAGTGGAGATCCAGTTGAGATGTAGGTGAAAGGGACAGTTTGACTATCAATTGTGACATTAGTGGGTGCACTCATGCAACCACACACACATTGGATGTGCCCATGAGGATTGTGCAGTCAAGGCAAGCAAGATTCCATCCATTTCAGGGATTTTCCATAAGCAGGGATTGCGCAGTGGAGGCAAGTTGTTTAGAGACAGTAAATTGGCACATGAATTTTCCAATTTTTGTATGACAGTGTGAAATTGTACTGAGAGCTCTTGGATTAGAGTTTTGTATGAGATTGTTTCATGATCCATGATATATACATAATATATGATAGTGGGGTTTTTATCTTTATGCTTTCYCGGTAAAAACATCTGTGTTATGTGTGATTGATCTTTCTTCTTGATATTGCAATTGGCGACCGCGTTTTAAATTCTGCAAGAATTTTTGTAGAAGCGATTATGTATTTAACAATGGCATATAATTGTTAGATTAGGAGAATCCATGAAATACATAATTTGTATTAAAATTTCTGCAGGCCTAGTGGGTGCATGTAAGCTCATGGAGAGAAAAATTATGTTCCTAGTTCCACGAAGCTCTGAGAATTCCTAGTCAGCATGTTGTTGAAGCATTGGAAGGGAAGCGAGACAACCCGAAGGACTATGGTGACAGATAAGGGAGTACATTTCCTTGGGTGGGACAGGTTAATGGGGAAAGAGAGGCTTCAAGGTGGAGTCCGTTATCACTATGTAAATTTCTTGGCTTAGGAAGCAACTCACAAAGGTAACCACAAAACCACTTTAGAACTGAAAACCAACCTTTTTTAGTTCAGAGAGGGATCTCTCTTGTCACTTGGTCTCTGAAAGATATATTTTCTATTAGGAATTCAATGACTACGTTTTGAAAGATAATTTTATAAGGTTTGTTGGCAATAAGGAAAGGAACCTGTTGGGAAATGGAGTCAAACTTTAAAAGCAAATGAAAATACTGTCTGGTAGGTATAACTCTCAAGGAATAAAAGGCTAGGTAGGTGTTGATATTTAAGTTTTTAATTTGCTGATATAGGATGGAAGAAAGAGAAAAACACATAACAACATTCAGAGCACCATAAAAGATGAATTCTAATGAGTTAAGAAGGAAAAACAATGTTCTAATTGCTTGAATCTAAAGCATCATTTTTTTATGAATTTCAGACCATTTGATATCCAATTTAAACATATAAGTACCTATAGATGAAATATAAGGAAACAAAAGAAGTAAATACATGAAGGGAACATATACTTTAGGTCACCACCACTAGAATCTTTGGTATGAAAAAGCTATGGACATCTGCACTAGTATTTCATTCAAATTCAGAAAATTTGTACAGTATTCAAGACAAAATGTCCTTTGTTTTTCTGCCAACCCTTTGCACATTAAAAATGCTCAAATATATAAGAAAACTAACTCCCTAAGATAGAGAAGTCAAACTTCACTACTATTCTATAATTATGGATCTGATTACATAAAAAAGGGAACAATTTCTAAACTACTTGATAAAAATAGCAAATTCGCCTTGACCATATTAATGCATACAATATTCTTTGACAAAAAGAGATCTCCAACATATTTTTGAGTTTGAGGCTGATGTGAGTTATCAGGGATAGCTGGAGATGAATATTGAACCAATATGAGCACTGAAAAGGCTCCATGTCACCTTGGCGTAGCAAGATGTTATAACATGTTGTGTAACTGCAACCTACAACAGTTATGTAGCGATCTTTACACAACATGAAGGTTTTCTTCAACATAAATCATTTAGGAGGTGGATGCAACATTATTGGAGGCTACAAATCATTGTTATATCACCAAGAAATAATTTCCCAATGTCCATTATCCCTCTATGTGCTTACATCACCTGCATAGCATGAGATCTCTACGAAATTTTTGTACAATGCAATTTTCCAGCAAAAACTCAAAATTGATTAGTAGCTCTTCAAAAAGAAAAAATGTGGGAATATGAAATCTATATCTTAGCCACCTCTGCATGTAGGTCCAGTTTTCACCTAGATTCATCATCCACCTTCATCATTTTCTTGAGATACCTATTTTCTTTTCTCAATTGCAAGTTTTGTCTCTTCAATTTACCCACTTGCTTAAACAACAATGCATTTCTTCTCAACTTTGACTGGGCATTTGTGAGGGATGCACAAGAATTTTTTATGGCTGGTCCACACTCCTTAAAGTGTCTATGAAACCTTAGATATGATACTCTTTTACTTTCCTTGAGATGAATGATTAGGTCTTGAGCCTCCCTGAGTTGCTTGTTTATTCATTTAATAGTTTTCTCACCTTCTGCAGGTGAAGTGTGAATCTTCTCAACTGATGCAGGGTAGCCCTGTGATTGTGTTTCCTATGCAAGATTGTAATCATAGATTATATTTATGGATTAGGATATTGTAAAGGGGGGTGTAGGTTTAATCAAATCCACAATATTAGAACTTTTACTTCTTTTCTTCTCTTTAGAATCTTCTGGAACTTTTAAGGCTGATTCCTTTTTTGAACCTATTAAATCTTGTGATGTTTGCATATCAAAAACTCTCTCATCCAATTTTCTCTTAATTTCCCTGTTATCATGAAAATACTGAGCTATTACATACTTAGCTTCTTTAAGTTGAT
The DNA here is from genome assembly GCA_010110895.2 of Picea sitchensis. Classification (NCBI taxonomy): domain Eukaryota; kingdom Viridiplantae; phylum Streptophyta; class Pinopsida; order Pinales; family Pinaceae; genus Picea; species Picea sitchensis. The sequence continues at coordinate 141,074 of SNQJ01S0004421.1, read as the reverse complement.
CTTGTAGCTCTTTGATTACTTGGTGTTTCTCTTTTGGCTGCACCTGATCTTCTTCCATTCCATGAGATGAAATATGAACAGATTGTGTATGTAGGGCAGGTACATGTAATATTCTAGCAACTAACCTTGTGATTGGGCTACTTACTTTTGGTGTTTCCTCCTCCTCATCAACAAAGTTTATCATTCTACCCTTCTTATTATCTGGTTGTCTTGGTGAAGAATCATCAATCTCCTTTCCTTTTTCCATGCTCCGTTCTGCATACTCTTTTTCTTTTCCACTTAAAACTCTAGAGGCCACTTTCTCAGTAGATGAGGGGGTGTCTCCTTTGGGATCTAAAGGAATGTTAGTTGAGGTCAAGAAATAGTGCTAGTCTCTATTGAATTTCTTTAGTTCTTCTACCACTAGCAACTTAACCAAGGAGAAATGAAACAAACTAGACTTAAGCTGATCATCCCTAGCTTGTACCTTGTCTTCCATTTTTCCTAAACTTTTGTACAGGTAGAAAGGTAAATTCATATGGTCCTTCCCTATGAAATGCATCAGAAACCTTATGTGATAAAGGTATAACTTATCAAATCTTCCCTCACAAGTGAAATATCTTTGCACCGCCCTTAACAATTTTTCATAATGCTCCAGTATACATTCCTTTGGAATAATGGCACCAAATTTCTACTTCTTGTACTTGGGTTTAAGAAAATCAGTATAGAAAATTGGATCAAGAGGCATACCTTTAAACCACTTCTCCTCTTGGACTGTAATCTATGTTGCAACAACTATTGTCTCCTTTGACACTTGGAAGGTAATTTCAACAACCCTTGTCTGGAAACCATTGAAATTGAAGGAAAAGTACTTTGTTACCTGCAGATTATATCCTTGAATATTCTCACAAAACCTAATGCAGCCAACTTGCTCAAATGAAACCCTAAATGAAGGATCAAAATTGACCAGCTTCGGACTCTATGGCTCACATCTCAATACACTGCATCCTTTGTTGTATTTATTTTTCCCTTGAGTGGTCATGTTGCAGATGTAGGATAAAACACTAAAACTAGTAAAGATAGGGAGGTGTCAAAGGCTAAAACCTTGACCAGGAATTTTACACAGCATGAAAGAAGGGTTAGGGTTTACTCAATTGAATTAAGTGAACTCAACAAAGCAACAAGCAGGTTTAGATCGAAGGTAATAGATGCATGACACTTTCTAGTCATAAGATATGGCCCTTCAATCTTTGTGCAATGAAAAACAGAGGAACATGGGATGCATAGCGTGCGTGTACTGTGTGGAGATTGTGTAGCAGGTATGCAGAGTTTGCGTAGCGAGGATGCAGAGTTTGCATAACAAGTAAGAAAACTTGAATTTGGTGAAGAACAAAGGTCTGATCGATAGAAGAGGGTATTGAGAAATGAAAAATGTGAGGGGAGAGACATGCAAATGTTGACCAAAGAAATATTTGAAAGATGATTGGTCCATTTAGGATGATGTGACAGCTTGGGTAGCGCTACACAACTTGCACAAAGTGTGTACTTTTTTTGCAGACCAAGTATAAAACCACTTTAGAAGATATCAAATGTGCCATAATAACCTTTGATGACTCTTTTCTTTCATAATGTGTCATAATGTACCATGACATCCACAAAAACCATTCCACCTCGACTTATGACTTGACTCCTTTTGACATGCCATTTGATGGTTTATAGCAATAATGAACCACAGAGCTTGAGACATCTCATGAGACGCAATTCTTTTGAAAACACACACACACACACACACAATGACTCAATTAGGAATGCATTGGCCTTCCCAAGACCAATAATACAGGTGGATATCGGTGGCCACCCACCTTTTCCAACTGGCTCAAAACAGTTTTCTAGCAATTTTGGTAATTTACTATTTTTGGCAATTTTTCGAGTCCTGAACTTTTGGAGCTGTTTTGAGGCCCTAAACGACGTTTTTTGGGAATCAAATATCCGACGAAGATGAGTCTATTCCAGACTTGATATTCATTGTCAGCAGTTGTAGTCCTCAGATAGATCATTCTAATGATGTATCAATCGCCCCAAACGAATATCGTATGCAAAAGTTATGCCCCGGGGAAGTTGACGTATCAACTACCCCCATCGGGGCCCACAAACCTTTTGGCTTTTCATCTTCTGGGGTTAGGGTTTTGGATTTTAATTATGTTAAAAATTCCTTTGGAGCCTCATTTTAATAATCATCTTCTTTCGAATTCGAGTAGCGGGTGCATTTCTTCTCAGAGATAAGCTGTCACCATTCTAGCGAGTCTTTCACTCTGTCTTAGACGATCCTATCAATCTGTTGCTTGAGCAAGCTCTCACGTGACAGAGGGAAGAAATGATGGAAATATTTTCCCACATCCTTCAACGTCTGCCGATAAAAACAAGAGAATCTTCATCAAACAACCACTTTGGAAGCACCTCTCCTTTCAAGGTACAGGTTAATTTTGATATTCTCGTATTTGAAGGTCAGATAGATGTGGATTCCCTAGACAAATGGTTAAACCTGTTAGAAGGTTATTTATTTTTTCATAATTTTTTCGACAGGGAAAACATCACCTTCGCACTTCTTAAAGCTCTCCCCCATGTCAAACATTGGTGGGAAACTTACTGGGAGCAAAGTTCCACAGAGGAGTCTGGAATATATGGGGTCGAGCCCACTTGGGGATATTTGTGGATGCGGTAAAGGAACAATATTACCCTATTGGAAACTATGAGGACCAATTTGTGAGATGGACCACAACGTGGCAAGAGAGGAATAGCAGTTCTTAAGTTCACCAATATCTTCCACACCTTGCTTCCTATAAAGGTATCAAAGACTACGAATGACATTTGGTTCCGAAAATAAAGTGGGGCTCTACACAAATACATCAAAGCTGAAATGGATTTTTGGACATCTCTTCCTTTCGGTCTTTGCTTATCGATATGTTGTTAAAGAGAGAACATCTCATCACTCGGTGCTGCTTATCGATATGTTGTTAAAAGAGAGAATAAATTTAAGCACCAGAACAAATGAGAGTTTGGGTCTGCAAATCTGCAACAACCAAAGTATGATAAAGACGACCCTAAAAAATAGTCTCCTGAAAAACAGTCCAAGCCACAGGAAAAGAAGGGTCACGGGAAGACAAAGAAGGACACTGGAAAATGGTGCGATTTCCACAAAATCCCCTGGCACAACATTGATGAATGTCGCTCAAAACAGTCATTGGTGGCCGATATCAAAGACAAGGAACCGAACCCTCATTCATAATCTGATTATGAAAATACTAGTAAAAGATAGATCATCGACGCATACCCCACTGTTATTGTCACGACTGCAACAATTCAACTAGAAAAACCAACAGATCCTGAAGAGGCGGAGCACCTTTTTCATTCACAGATGTGGGTGAAGGGGACCCCGCTACATTTTATTGTTGATAGGGGAAGCCAGAAGAACCTCATCTCAGCATAGGTCGTCAAATAGTTGGGATTGTCGACAACACCACACTTGCAACCATACAACATCGGGTGGCTTCACTAGGGACGAGATGTTCGTGTTAGCCAACAGTGTTGATTGTCATACGACATCCAACCCTTCAAGGATGAGGTATTATGTGATGTTTCCCCACTAAATTTATGTGATCTTCTCTTGGGACAACCATATATGTGGAAGCGCCATGTTGTTTATGAGTCTCGACCCCGCAGTGTCATTGTTTCTCTGGGGGGTCATCTCTATAGAATACCAGAGGTAGTTCTGACTACGGTTCCACCTAAATAGTTCTGCAAGGTAGTATCTCATACTACAAAATTCAGCTTCTTCACAATCTGTTCAAAAGGTGAACATAAGGATACTGCAACCACTACAGCCTCGACCCAAGCACCTTCTATCCAACAGAAGCAGGTCAACAAGATTGCAGTAAAGTGTAAATATTCCTTTTGCACACAGGAATCTCATGTAGACAGACTGGTTAAAAATGTCCAACCCTTCCAACCACATGTTTGTGACAACCTTCAATAAGCTAAGCCACGTAACTTCGCCAACAAGGCAAGCAACTCATCAAGATGCAGATTCAACAAACACTTGTCCCTCTCCCCCGAGCACTCAACGCGATGGAGAACATTGCTTCCTAAGGAGGGAATATCAATCCACAGGTGGCCACCCACCTTTTCCAACTGGCTCAAAACAAATTTCTGACAATTTTGGTAATTTACTATTTTTGACAGTTTTTTGGCTCCTAAACTTTCGGAGTCGTTTTGAGGCCCTAAACGATGTTTTTTGGGCATCAAATATACGGAGAATATGAGTTCATTTTGGACTGGATATTAGTTGTTATCATTTGTATTCCTCAGATAGATATTTATAACGATGTATCAAGCACCCCAAACGAAGATCATATGCAAAAGTTACGCCCCCGGGAAGTTCACGTATCAACTACCCCCATCGGGGCCTGCAAACCTTTTGGCTTTTCATCTTCTGGGGTTAGGGTTTTGGATTTTACTTATGTTAAAAAGGCCTTTGGAGCCTCATTGTAATAATCATCTTCTTTTGAATGCGAGTAGCAGACACATATCTTGTCAAATATAAGTTGTCACCATTCTAGCGAGTCTTTCACTCTGTATTTTTACAGTCTTTGTACATTTTCGCTCATTAATAGAAAATTGTGTATTACTATATCTCCGTGTTTATGGTTGCATCTCTGATACATTTTTGTTGTATTATTGGATATCTGGGATATCTTGTTACATTTCTTTATTATATCTCCACTCTCATTTCATGCCGAAAATAATCTGGATCAACCAAGCCATGACTTTGTAAACTCTTGACAGACCTCTAACTCTACCCTAAAAATAATGACACTAACAGAACTGATGTTGGAATTGGTGTCATTGGCCTTGCCTTGTTGTGTGTTGTGAGACATTAGTGGGACTAGTGAGAGTAGATTTTCCCTGGTGGAGTCATAGCCCTGGGTTGGGGGTGACCTGTTGTTGAGACCACAAGAAAAAAACAGTTTATGGTTGGGTGGAATGTCTAAGGTCTACAGCTGATTAGTGATTAAATAAAAGATAAGTGAAATCTTTCATGTTATTTCATTTATGTGTACCATGTGTGTGTGATGAGTTGGATTTCCACTTTGTTAATTATCTATATGATCCACGCTACATTTATGAATGTCATGCATGATTAATTATGAATGTATATGAATATGCATGGTGTGCATGATATTTTTTAGTTGGCATAGTGTTATAGCAAGATTTGCCTCACCCCATGCAATCTTTCACATAAGGCATTTTTCCATTTCCCTATGCAGACTTGAAGTCCCCTTTTGCAAATCCCAAAGCTAAGAATATAATTTTTCCACATATACACACCTTGCATACTATACAACATGTGTATATGCAAGTTGCACCACTACAACCCACATACATCGGGAAATGTGCCCAAAATTGAAAAATAGTGTTGGGTTTCCATGTCATATCATGAGATCAATGATCCTTGGCCTTCCATATAATGGAAACGTTCTGACTCGGCCCTTGAGTTCCAACGTTCTGACTCGGCCCTTGAGTTCCACTTGAAGGCTATAAATGGGCCAAATCTGAGCTATGGAAAAGAGGAGAAAGAATTCAACTTTGAGAGCAAAGTTACTTTGGAGGAATTATTCACTTCACATTGAGTCTGCATCCATTTGTCCTTAAGTTTGAACACATTTTTCAAACCCCAAGATGTTCCCTTACTGATTAAGAACTTCATTATATCTTTTACATGAGCTTGGATTTGGTGGAGGATTGAAGTGGTGGAGGCCCAACTGAAAGGAACTTAGTTTCTCAGTTCCGAACCGTGCCAACACGGAAGTCTGTAACTTATTCACTTCTGTTGATTATATCTTAATGGAAATACTCTTTTCTCGTCCAATGCATATCTTGGAAATATTTGAATCATTATTACATGGGTGTATTTGTTATGAATGTTGATGGATTATGCTATTGAATGTGATAACATCATATATTATCACCATATGCTTGCATTGCTTGGTTGTTGAGGACTAGTTGCAGGTATATTTCTTTGGGTCAAGTGCTCAACAATGGACTTCATCGAACATCTAGACAAGGTAGGACATTTATCTTGTCTTGTTAGCATATTTGTCTATATAGAATACTTGAGATTGGAGTTGATTTCTATAGTCGTTTCCATCTGTTGTGGTTTACCCCTAGCCATAGAGAGATTTTCCTTGTAACAAAATTGGCGACCATATTGGGGAATGAATCTTCTTTTTGGGGGTTTGGAGTGTTTTTCTCCTTAGATTTCTCTCGTTCATATTGTGTTTCTTGTTGTATGATTGATTGACAACCTCTGTTCACTTTGGGTCTGAGTCTTTCATCCTTCTCCTTAGCCTAGCTATGTTTTGACACATATACGTAGGTTTTTGCTTGACAATCACGTACATACGCGCTTTTCCCTTGAACAATCGTGTACATCAACCTTTGTTTCTTGATTGTTGGGTTTCATGGTTTCTGGGTAGGTTTTGATGATTGTTGAGTCTTCTTGGGTCTCTGTAGTGATTTTTAAGTGTTTGTGGAATGACAAGAAACCTGTCTTTGGTTGAATTTTTAGGCAGTGCCTTTCTCATCATCTTTTCATTTTGATTTTCCTTGCACCTTGGGCTGGGTGTTTTGGTCCTTGATATCCTACTTGAGTTGTCTCTATCTATACACAATAGAGTCTTTATATATCAAGTTGTTGTTCAGTCCTTGCATTTTCATTTTTCTTATATTGAAAATACAAAAATATTAGGCAGTTTACATTGATTGGCATTTTGATCTATCGAGTCTTTTTCATTTATCTTAGTGCATGTAAATAAAGATTGCATTTTTATTTAGAATTACATAATTGAATTGAAAATTTCATTTTTAGGAAGCATATCATTTATTGGAAATTGAAGTTAGGACTTTGTATTGTATTCATATTCATTTATTTTACTTGCCGAGTCATAACATCACTAGTTTCATGACCACACCTTTTGAGTAAGCAAGGCCATTAAAATTAACGCTATAATTTAAAATTGATTAGTAACGATTTTATTTTCTAGGGTGCACAAACTAGCTTAGGATTTAGTGCCTTGGAATAGGATTTTGTGAGTAAATTTCTCCAAGGCTATTAAATCAACATATGTGTCTGACTAAGGGAGTGGAGAAATCCATTGTATAATAGGTAATATCAGGAGGCTCTTCTTACACCGGAGTTAAGCACGAGGTCACGTGAAGTCAGTTGAAGGGATATCCCCATGATACCTTCTTAGCCTCATATATATTTATGGGGATCTATTCACATATGGGGATCTTGCTAGTGCCCTTACCTCTGTGAGAGGCAATGCTTTCAAGGTTTTGGGATTTTATACCCTGTCCATACGGTGGACCTGAATTATGATTGTTCGCCTATGCATCGGTTATACCGTGGTTTCTTAGGTTATTGACTTAGGTTCCACATAGGTTACTTCAGGGGTTATTCTGCAGGTACCCTGGGTCAGATAAGAGTCGGACAACACACAACCTTTATGGAGGATTACCTCTTCGAGGGGATCTGACCGACTGGTTGTTAATCCCACTAGGGCCATTATAACTGATTATGATACCTTCGATCTTTAGCAGGGAGTCTCAGGCCCCTCTTGGGAGAGTCATACCTACTTTAGGGAGGGAGGCCCATTTCAACCACTTTATCCTATTTGTGTGCATATTGGCCATTTGCTTATTTTTGGTGTGCTCTTTGATTACTAGTTGGCCTTAGGATTTGTTTTTATATCTTGAATCTTGAGTCATCATGGAGTCAGACCAACTTCCCTACCGGTCTCACCGCTTGTTATAGTTACCACCAGATTTTAAGTCTTTTCCTTCTAAAAGGCGTAGAGTTATTAAACGTGGTACACACACCTCCACTTTTCAGACTTGTGATTCTACAAGGATGAGTACTGAACTGAGTCATCAAAATACTAGGAAACCCTCGAATACCACACCTACTATAGTTAATGGCACCCCTTCGACTCCTGAAACCACAATGGTTGTAGTGTCGGAGGCACCTATCATCACTGCTACCCATCTTATAGTGAATACTCAACCTATTGCCACAAACCCATTTGGGTCTCTTGGTCACTCATTGGGCTATAATGTCCAGTCCATCTTGATGGCCTCTAGTCCCTTTTCCTATGGCATGCCAAATTTTACTTCGCAGTTTTCAAACTCCATCCTAGCCGCTAGCTGTAATGCTAGATTGGACTTGGGGGCACAACTCCTTCTTATACTCCATTTTTCATTTGGTGGCTCTCATATCCCTTAAGCGACTCCTACCGTGGGAGGGATTCCTTCTTTTAACCCTAGGTCTAATCCTATTGCTTCTGGGTGGAGTAACTAACCTGGTGGACAAGCTTCTTCTCAAGTTCCATCCTTTACCCTCACCTCCTCAATGTCGATTCTGACCAACACGTTTGGCATGACGAATCCACATTTATCCTCCGCATTCACACCCAGAGGAGGTCAGTTTCACACCTTGGGAAACCCCCAACCTAGAGCCACTTCGGCTAGGGGAATTTTTTATAACCCTCATCAGAACATTCCTACTGAAATGATGCCCAACCAACCTCTTATGAATCAACCTGGAGGAGGGTATTACAATCCTGAACAGGGCCATGGTGCTTACCATAACCTTGGATGGGATGTGATTCCCCAAACACAATCTTTCTAGGAATATTTTGGCCAGATGTTGCAACCCTGTCTCCCTTTTTTGGCCACGCTCAACCTAACAGACTTGTCTAAGTTGATGAATGACCCTGCATGTCATGATCCTACATGGCCCCCCGTTCCCACCAAGCTTCCTTTGGATATTCCAAAATTTGAAGGCAAGAATGGCGAGGACCCTAGTGATCATGTTACCACCTTTCTCTTATGGTGCTCTTCAAATTCCCTTAATGACAATTCCATTCGGTTAAGATTATTTCAACGCACCCTCATAGGGGTTTCCGTGAAAAGGTATATCGAGCTACCTAGGGGGGCATATGGGACCTTTAGTCAGATGGTGCTAGTCTTCCTTAACCACTTCCAATTACCGGTTCGTTACGATGCTGGCCTAGAACTTCTGTCAAACTTATGCTAGGACAAAGCCACTCATATCTTGGATCACATCCAGGAGTGGCATAGACAAAAGAGGTTGATCAAGACCTGCTTACCCCGAGAGTTCCTATTAGAATGGTTTCTTAAGTCTTACAACTTCCAATTTCGAAGGATGTTTCTACATCTGGGATTACATCTGAGGAAGAAGCAATCTTCAAATCCCAATAGTTAGATCTTATATACGCTCAGTCTGGGATGTTATACGATATTTTTCCGGACGCACTGAGGTCAAACTATGACCCTAGAAAAAATCTCGGACCTCATGTCGATGGCATTGTAGTCTCTACCGATGTGAAATCTGCAGACTCGGTGACAATCCATTTGAAAGAATTGTCTCTAAACCAGTCTACAGGAGGGCCAACTTCATCTGTGTCTTCCAATCCCACTCATTCGATAGATATACATTCCATGCAATCGTCGACCGACCCAAATGGTAACCAACAACCAGGTAGGAATAAGAAGAAAGGACAATGGTAATAATGAGAGGACGAATAACAAAGCTGGCGAGGGTAAGAAAGAAAGGTGTAAGGTGAAATTTCCCTGTAAGCTTTGTACAGATGACCATCTTACTCATTTATGCCCCAAACTTGCGGAAGATGCGAGGATCTTATCTCTACCGCCCACCGTGTTGACGAATACTTTTCCACATAACCAACACATGGCCTCAAGCTCCTCAAATACCAGAAATGTGGCCGATGGGAGTCAAAACCCATTGGCACAAGACGGTGACCATTTGTGCATCATTATGGTTAATTATCAAGTTAATGTAGCCACCCGGTCTTGCGATTATAGTTCTCCACAAACTATACCTGGTTTAGAATCTCCTCCTCCTTCGGGGATGCTCTTGTAGATCGAAAAACCAGAGCCATGGCCTTGTATTTCAAAAGGAGTACTCAAGCGCTCTACCCACAATCCAAATGCTAGAGCCACCCAAAATTAATCTATTGTTGAGGACATGGGTCAAACCCCTTGTGCTATGTCAGCCCTGGAGGTACTCCAGACGTGTCCTTCACAGAGGAATGCCTTGCTATCTGTGTTAAGAGCTCTATACCCCAGTGGCTAGAAAGTTAACAAGTTTGACGTCACATATGTGAAGCCTCACTTGCCTTACCATGTGGCATTCCAAATCCACGTGGGTTACTCAAAGTATACCATCAAGCGTGCAGTTTTTTATGAAGGCAATGCAACATGTGTGATGTCCCTGATCTGTTGGAAAGCTATCGACTCTCCAACTTTCTCTCAATATCCGACCATGTTGACTTCTTTTGATGGTCGTTCTTTTCGTCATCACGATTTTCTTCCTCCCTTTTTGGTCCAGTTAGGTGGGAAGATGGTAGAGGTGGATGTCGATGTGGTTGATGTGCCTCTCGATTATAACTTGTTACTAGAATGCAATTGGACTTATGCTATGACTGTCGTCGTATTGTCCGTCTTCCTCATTCTTTGTTTCCCTCACGATGGGAAGATCGTGATGGTCGACCAATTATCCTTTGCGTATGCTAGCCCCAGTGAATCACTTGGACCTTCGATCCCATTGGTCGAAAATTCTCAGCCGATAACTGAGAATATCAGTGTTAGAATGTATTCATCCCTTATGGGTACCTTCAACTTCATGGCACCGATTCACCATGTTTACGCCATGTCTAGTAGGCTCGTTTCGTCACAAAGGTTTGTTCCTTTCCGCACTTCCTATTTTAACAATACTTGGAACCTACCTTCCTCGACTGTGTCTTGTGAAGGCCAGTCGCATGCTGGAATAGCCATGCCACTATCGACAAAAAATATAGCATATCAAGATGTTATTGACTCTTCTGTCGATGTCAATCCTATTACCTCACTGACAAACGAGGAGGATTATGTTCTTAATCATGTGTGGGCCACTTCATCGTCTTATTCACATGACTGCCTCGATGAGACTTTTCCCTCGGATGAAGCTATCATCGAGGCCATGAATGGTTCTAACAAACCTTGGGATGATAGGCATCATCGCTCTTATTTTCTTTCGGATCTTGCTAGAATCGAAAAAGATGACTTTTGATCTACTTTGAGCGAGATAGTTTGTCACGTTGTAGTCCCACTTGATACTCAAGACATTTATAATGAAGGAAATATGGTGAGTATCTCTCCTACCGTCATGATTGATATCTCTCATACCCCTGGCAAGATTGAAAATGTACACATTAGTGCGGATTGTTCGCCAGAAGAAATCCTGATCTACACCGAGATCTTCAAGGAATTTCTAGATGTATTTTCTTGGTCATATGAAGAGATTCCAGGAATCGACCCTTGAATTTTCAAGCACGAGATTAAAACTTACACGAATGCTAAGCCTATTCGACAATGTCTTAGAGTTGTCAATCCCCGGAAGGCCCTTGATATTAAGGCAGAGGTAGAGAAACTTCTTAATGATGGATTTATCTACCCGGTTCCATTGACTGAATGGGTATCCAATCCCGTTCTTGTGAATAAGAAGCAAGGAACCATCTGTGTATGCATGGAATTTCATGACCTGAACAAATCTTGTCCTAAAGAAAACTTCCCGACACCTTTCATCGATCGTATTCTCGACGAGTGTGTGAGAAGAAAAGTTTTTTCTTTCATGGATGGATTTTCAGGCTATAACCAAATTCAAATTAAACCTGAGGATCAACATAAGACGACATTTATTTKTCCTTGGGGTACTTTCACATACCAGAAGATTCCTTTTGGCCTAGMAACCTTCCAACATGCTATGAGCTTCGCATTCCACGATCTTAAGCATATAGTCAAAGTTTATCTTGACTATCTTGTTGCTCACTCTCGTAAGAGAGTGGATCACCCTAAGCACCTTCGGCTAGTTTTTGAAAGATGTCATCATTATAGAATCCGATTGAACCCTCATAAATGCATCTTTTGCGTTAGGTCTAGACGTCTTATAGGTTTTTTAGTCTCTGAGATCGGGATCATGGTAGATCCATTAATGGTTGAGGCAATACTTCGATCGCCTCCCCCACGCACTATTCAACAACTTCAAGGTTTATAGGAGAAAGCTAACTTTTTACGTCAGTTTATAGTAAACTATGCCAATATTACTAAAGGTTTCATCTGTCTTTTGAAGAAGGACACCCCTTTTATCTGGGATGAGTGGGCCCATGAATCATTTGATGATTTGAAGAAAGCCTTGGTATCGATGCCTTTTCTGAAGTCTCCTGACTAGAATAAGGATTACTTGCTTTATGTCACCGCTTCCGAAGAGATGATTGGTATGTTTTTGGTTCAGGAGGATGATGAGCTCCACGAGCACTTCATCTACTATCTTAGTCGAAACTTAGTTGGTCCTGAGCTCAAATATTCTCACGTTGAAAAGATAGATTTGGCTATCATCCACACAGTCCAATGATTACACCATTATATATTTCTTTGAAAAACTACTGTAGTTGCCAATGTCAATCCATTTCAATATGTCCTTACCAGGCCTATCATAGGGGGGAAATATAATAAATGGATTGTCATTTTACAAGAATTTGATCTCGATTTCGCTTTTGCGAAATCCAAGAAATCACTAGTCTTTGCAGAGTTAATATTTGACTTCCCATGATTGGACGAGGATGTTATCCATGTTGATTCATTCGTGGATGAACACATTTTCCTTGTCTCATCGTCCGACCCCTGGTATGGAGACATTGTTCTCTATCTTCAAACTTTGAAGTTCCCTCGGCATCTCTCACGAGATGACCGACAACGTGTATGATACCAAGCCAAGAATTACATTATCGTCGGTGACACTTTCTATCGTCAAGGAATAGAAAATATCTTATGTCATTGTTTAACTCACGAAGAAGTGGAGTCAATTCTAAATGATTGCCACAGTGGGGCTTGTTGTGGTCATTTATCCGAGCTTGCGACAACCCATAAAATTTTGTGAGCCGGTTATTTCTGGTCATCTATCTTTAAAGATTGCATTGAAGTGGTTAAGAAGTGACACCCCTGTTAGGTGTTCACTCAAAAAATGTGCTCGCATCCAGCCCCTCTCCATCCATTCATTACCCTCGGTTTGATCACCAAGTGGGGGGTGGACTTTGTGGATTGCAACCCAACTTTGGCTGGGGGGCATCAACACATTATCGTGGCCATAGACTACTTTACAAAGTGGGTCGAGGCCATGCCTATAGTTAAATATGATGGGAAGACTTCCACCTTCTTCATGTTCAATCAAATTATCGCCAGGTTCAGAATCCCGAGTGAGATTGTCACTGATCATGGTAGTCACTTTCATAATGAAATGATGGAAGAGATAACATCCAAGTTGGGGTTTAAACATGGTCATTCTTCCCCTTACTACCCATTGGAAAATGGATAGGTAGAGGCCGTCAACAAGTCTCTCAAGACCATTTTGCAGAAAAATGTCAGCATTTTCAAGCATTCTTGTCTTTTACCAAGAACCAAACCAGGTGGGCTAAAGAACACAAGGTTTTTATGAAAATGGAGATTGGGTTAGACCTCTGGATCATAGGGGAACCTCCTAAATCCTTTCCAGCCATTATGCGGCACAGAACATTCATGAAAAGGGAAAAGTTTGTATAATCCTTAGCCCCTATCCACCGACGGGTTGTACGTTTAGGTCTACCATATTTTAGGGAGCTTAAATAAGAATTTATTGTTGCTTCCAAACTAATATGGGATGCCTCCCCAAATGCAGTCAAGAATAGGCAACCTTTTTGCTTCAAAAACTTTCATGCAGCTACCTTCAGGTTGGAGAGATATGCCAGAATGATCCTGGATGAAGGACCTGGCTTGATTGGGTGCATATATAGTCCTCCTATTATTTGGTATCCTCCAGAAGGTTACCAGAGTGATTATCATATCAATAGGAATAAGGAAGAAGCTGCTTTTGAAGAGCTCAAAAGTAAGAATGGGTTCAGGAGACCTGGTGAATAGACCTCTCCTCCTTTCAGCATCATTGTTTTACATGTAAAATCTTTTCTTGCATGAGGACATGCAAGAAGGTAAGCTCGGGGGTATGTTGAGTCAATAAAAAGGTACAAATATCCTCCTTATCACCATGGTTTATGATATAACCTTGATTGACTTTTCTATCAATTAGAGATAATTAGGAAATAAAATGATTAAAAAGACTTCTAGAAATGTTATTAAGTAATATTAGATAATGCTTGAATTTCAGTTTGAATTGTTTGATTTTATTGTAGGAATGGACAAATATGGTTAAACTCAAAGATTATGAAGATGCGCAGACTATTGGAGGTCAAGGAAATCAGGGGCAAAGCAGTTTTGAGGAAGATTGATTCTCTATTTTGTAATATTTATAAATAGTAAAAGCAATCTTGAGGATCTCTCGATCCTCAGGATAGCTTAATTTACCATCTCATTGTAATATATAGAGGGAAATGAATCATAGATAAGGGGAGAAGAAATTCATCCAAGCATTCGGATCTCTGAATTGCTCTGCTCAAACAACCTATTGTAAATGTTTTACCAACTATGGAATTAATAGAAGCTTTGAGCGTTTTTACTATCTCTGCATATTGAGTTTCTAGCAGTAGTACTTCTGAAGACCGTGGGCCTAGTCGGAAGGAGTTACTGTCTCAATCTGTAATCGTATCAATTCGATTTCAGTCCTGTGATTTAAATATCTTTGCAATAGTTAATATAAATGTGTGAGTGTGTTGATGAATTCATAAACTAGTTATGTTATTTAATTACAGAGGATAGATGTTTTAATTGAATGTTATCGATTGTTGTTCCAATTCCCATTGTTGTAGTTTATTTGTTTGATAGTTCCTCTCATTTTCACATTAGTTTTTCCTTTAATTAAATTCATAGTTGTTGTTCCTTTCGCTTAAGTTACATTTGTTGTTCCTTCTCAATTTTACAGTAATTCACTGTTTCTTTTCTAGCAGGTTAAATAGTTGTTGATAGATTGATTCATTAAGTATTTTTCATAGATTGAATTATTGTTTTTGTTGGTTGTGGAGCCTGATTATCTTCCTGATTCAGAGGTCCTTGCTTTCAGCCGTGTTTATACCCCATGAAGTATTTACACCCCAGAAGTATGTACACTCTTCCACGCGGGGGAGTGCAGAGGGGGGGTACCCCCTCT
>SNQJ01S0004421.1:106972-125817 GCA_010110895.2 Picea sitchensis | reverse complement strand
AGCATATTTTTTTATCTTTCCAGTGTTAATTTCTCCTTGAAACTGGGGAAAGATTGATTCCACCTCAATTTTCTTCAAGAACCTTAGTAGGTCTTGTTCCTCTATATACTTGCAAGATATCGAATCTCGTTAGAATGAAACCATTATTCTTAGTACTCAATAGAAAAACAACAAATAGATTATAAATATGGAAGAAGAATCAAATTTTGATGTATATACTAACTTAGCCTCTCGCTTAGCAACATTTTTTAAAATGCTCTTTGTTCTAGCTATGGCTTGTAGTTCACTTGTAATCTCTATATCATGGCAATGTTCTAATTGTATTAGAAATGGTATAAATTCTATAATTCCTAATGAATTTCATCATTCTCTTCATATTCTGGGTAGAGACATTCTTTCGGTTGAACTTGTGGAGCTCTTAAACATCAAGTTACTTCTTCCTCATGCCCAACACCATATTTCCTCTTGCTCACTCCTATACTCTTGAAGCTCACCTGGCCTCCTCCTATGGGAATCTTGTCATCATCGATACTAGACATGGGGAGCTTCATATCATCCCTTTCACTCTATTGAATATCCATTACAAGAGGCCCTGGCCCCGAAGAGTGTCCTTAATACACATTGGTGGAAGATGGACTATTGGATTATCTCAAAGAAAGTATTTACATGAAAAGTGGAAGCCATGTTCTTCACCAACAAAATATTAAACAACCATACAACTACAGATACAAAGAAGGCATCCATTAGGCTTGTCACATAGGACAACACCTTATGTCTCTTGGTGGACCACTCAACTTGAGGATAAAATAATAGACTCCATGCCAAAATAAGCATGGCAAGCCAAGAAAACATTTAATAATATAATTTCAAAATTCTATGCATATTCTTTTTCATCTTTATTCCCTTTCCTTTATTCAACAATCAAGCCAAGCTTCGATAAATCCTTGGTCTTTAGGTCAATAGTTCAAGAAAGGTTTATCTATTTGATATAGTGATAAACATGGCATCATACATAATAAAAATGCATGACAACTTTCTCTTGTTGTCGTGAAGTTGTGGTCGAAACTTCGCTACCAATTGAATAGGGAAGGGAGGCATCGCAGTGGCATTTGTTGACCATAAAAGACTTGAAAAGAGAATTCATGGAATGGGAAAGAGAATAAGAAATCATACATCATTAACTTGAATAAATATTAGAAGTAAAGAGAGGGTGTTTATTTCATTCGATCGGACGTAGCAAATTCTCGATCAAAGTGTAAATGTTACACTTCTGCATACTCATTCTAAGTCCATAGATGAAGTAAACAACCCTCTTCCTGAGAATGAAGTTTCTTTCTATCAAGAATAACGACAATACTAATGTGTCAAACCAAAACCAAACTTTCAAGAAGATAACCAATACTATAAAACACCATTTCCATACCTCCAATCCGAAGATCACATGATGCTCAAGGGGGTGCAATGACGAATCATTCCTTGGACCCCTGTAACCGTTTGTTCCAAAAAATCAGGGTGACTTGCTCTAAAATAATCCCCATACCACAAAATTGAGGGTGAATGAAAGTAGGAAGCCAATACACCAAATGGGGAGGGGTAAATCGCTACCATAAATTTCCATTCCCAGAAATCGAGGTGAATGAAAGATTGCAACTCAAATTTTAGGGGTGAAAACTATTTTTTCCCTCTCCCTTATAAATAAGCATGGGATAACCTTATATACATATTTGTTTTTGAAACAAATTTGGGGCGAATGATAATAAATCACTACAATAAAAAAACTTCGCCCAATCAAAATTTGAAACCCTCTAATTTCTCCCATGGGTGAAATTTCACCCCTAAAATTTTCCTTAGTTCATTCTCATTAACCTTAGAAGTCATAGAGAATATGGAAGACTTATTGCATTGGATAGACTCGTCATGCCTTCACAAAGCTCTATGAATCTTCTAGAGATCCTTGTAGTCCATTGTTTCCAAAACCGAGACATAGGGTGGTTGAGCTAAATTATATCCAAACTTAATAGAGCTATTATCGACACACACGAGAATTATCTTGTTGCACAATCCTACCAGTAACATCACCAAAGTATTATATTGCCAGATATTTTTTAGGCTTAGATTGATATTACCAACGCATCCAATCCTAATTAAAGCCAAAAGAGCACATCACATGCACTGAAAAGCCAAGCATCCAAGGGACAAATTCTTAGCACTTAAAGAGCCTAAATGTGTGCCATGAAGTAGAAGAGAATCAAGGAGGTGTTGCATGAAACCTAGGAACCAACAAAACTTTCCAAAATAAGGACTCCGTAATTGAACCAGAAACCAACACCCTTTGAAAATTATCCACTAAAGAAATCAAATAGGGCAACCCGTTGACCAAATTTCCAAAAGACAAGCTAGGGGGTAAATAAAGTTTTAATTGTTGAACTCTAGAATGTCTAAGGGTGCTCTAGATGCCACTGCAAACTCCAATTTTAGGTTGTGTTATAGTCCCACATCACCCACAAGAATCCATGGTGAAGAATTCAATAGGCAAGGAGAGGTTTAATTCCCACCTGCAAAGGAGGTGGGCATATGCCCTTTAAATACCCTCCTTACTTTTGAGAATTGATATGAGGACTAGAAAAACATGTGTTACTAAATGTAAATGAGACATAGCTTAACTCCCTAGACAATAGTTGATTATGGGATTTTATGGTGAATAAGCCCCCATTTTTTTAATATTCCTTAGTTAAGAGTTGTGGCTTCAGTAGCTACTAAATCAACTTGTGGATTGAATTCTCTCAAAACTTGAAAAAATGAGACCCTATTCATACTAAGAACCTCCTTGTTTATTTGGGAAATGATCGAGGTGATCTTGTTGTTTGTTTGGGTTAATTTAGAGACCATCGTGTTTATAATAACACTTGAATATCTAATGGTGATCAATGATTGAATGTTGGATTCCTTTGTGATGATGTGATCTTGAAGTAGAGCATAGGCCTCGACTTGATTGTTGATCCAGAATGGATCATTATATTATTTTTCATCTATCTCAATCCTTTCAGAGTGGACAAAATTGGAGGAATTATCTTGCAGGGCCATTTTAGTGGCAAGTCCTAGTTTGGAAAATTGGGGTATGAAACCTTCTGGATCCATTTTGAGGCATTAAACAACGTTTTTTGGGTTATGGTGTCTGAAATTTAAGCACACCCCCTTGATGGTGTTTTACACTCCGAGACCTTTCCAATTGTATATGTCCTGTGTCAATTGAAGCTCATATGCAAAAAAAATTCCTCCTGCAAGTTGACCTATCATGTTGACCACTGTGGGATGAGAGGATGTCGCGTCAACCCCCATTACGCATGCATATGGGGCTATCCACGTGAGGAATTTCAAGAAGATTCTAGGAGGTCCAAAAACCTATCAAAATTGATGATTAAGGAAGTCAAAAACCTACCCCTAGATGGCTATCGAGCTATGTTAAATATCGGGCCACTAGAAGGAGAAGGGATTCCATTCTTTTGCATTGTATCTTGTTCCACAGCTAAGAAGAACATCTGAGAGTGGTATTTTGTGAGCATAACAGAGGAGGAGATATTATGTAGCATCATTACATACCATAGATCAAAGGAAACTCCATGGAGAGTGCCTCTTCTTTGTACTTGCATCATTTCTATACTAGAGAAAAGAGAGAAGAGTAGCATCAACTTCTAGTTAGGTTTTCTCCTATATCGTGTTTCCCAGAGAAAATACTTGTGTCATTTTGTGGATGGTGTGTGATTGTATTTTATTGTTCTCTATTTTCCGCATTTTATCTATTTCATGCATAAACAGAAAATCAATAACAAAATATTCTAGAAATCTAAAGGATTTAACCTTCATAGGTAGATTTCGGTTTTATTTATTAGATCTTTTGTGACAAATTGTTCCAATGGAACATCCATGGAAGTTTACAGATCATATTGGTACTAGAGCAAGTTTTTCTTTTGGGGTATTTGTGGGAAGTTGCAAGATCTATAAATTGACTTAAAGAGAAGTCACAAAAACCCTAGCCATGGTGGACGAGTCTATTCATAATAACCCTTGAGATCCAACATAAGATATATTTGAGTAGTTGGAAGTGCAAGTTGCAGACATCAGTCGCAATATGAACCTCCTCATGGTGGATCTAGAAAGAAAGATCGAACCATTCGAAGATGATGGAGGCTCTAACTCAAAGATCATATCGGAGGGAAAATTGGGAGATCGAGAAGACTCGATAAAGGAGTCGCGAAAAGAATATGAGAAAGAGAAGTTAAGTTCAAGTGTCGTTAACCCTTCACAGTCCCTATTCAATATGGAAAGTGAAAGTGGACATAAAGCCATACCAAGGTGAGATCGATGCATTAAAATTGAATCATTGGTTGCAACAACTAGACATTTATTTTAGCATTTACCATATAGATGAAGGGCATAAGACTTCAATTGCTAGATTGAAGTTATAGGGCCATGCTTTAACCTAGTGGGAAAGCCACACAAAAACACTTAGGATGGAGGGTGATATGCTAATAACTAGGTGGGAGGACTTCAAAACCCTCATCAAATCCGAATTCTACCTTATCGAGTATGTATAGGACCAATGGATTCGATAACACTACTTCATGCATAGGTAGAGGAAAAGTCTACAGTAGTACCCCACAGAGTTCAAAACAATGGCCATCATGTTGGGTATCTCTCCCAAGAACCCAAATGTGCTCCTCAATTATTTGGAGGGTTTACACAATCATATACGAAAGCATGTGATGCTCTTCAAGCCAAAGACAATGGATGAGGCATGTTTATAGGCACAGTACCTGGAAAACATATGCCAAAAGAAAGGACAACCAAGTGGTTTGAAGTAGAAAGAGCACCAGGAAGCTTCCAAGGAGGGGAAGAAAGAGTAAAAAGGTGGGAAATATAAGAAGCCAGTAGCCACTACACATAAGAGTAAAGATCCAAGTAACCATTGCAATCATTGCAACATTAATGGTCACACCGAGGAAAAATGTTGGAAACTACATCCATAGTTGAAATCGAAGAACCGCAAGAAGGACAAAAAGAAAAAGAAATTTCTAGCCACAGATTCATGCAATTAGGTTGAAAGTAGCTCAGATGTGGATGAAAATATTGTCTACACATCTGTGCAGAAGGAGGTGAATCTGAGTAGCCTTCATCACTAGAAATAGAAGGAGATGACCAAGCTCTTCCACATCAATATTTAGGTCAAGAAGACCAAGATAGATGCTCTATTTGACTCTGGTTCACAGGCTAATCTCATAGCAACGGATTTGGTTAACAAGTTTGGATTGGAGGTTCATGTTCATCCTTGGCCCTATCCATTGGGTTGGGTAAACAAGGATGCAAAGATAAAGGTAACGAAATAGTGTAATATTCATGTGGAGAGCCAACCAATACTGACTGATCAAGGATGTGAAGTCATACATAATTAATGCACATAAAGGGAAGTAAAATATCTCACTGGTAAGTTCCAACCAAACCAAGAAGTTGAAATATGTTTTTCTTTTCTTAAGAGAAAATTAGTCTGATGATGAGTCAATAGGAGTGAAGGAATCCCTGGAGGGGCATACTAAAGAACATAAACATGAGTTGGAGGAGTTTCTACAGGAATACAAAGGAGCATTGAAGGAGTCTAAAGGGATACCACCTAAGAGGGGTGTGGAGCACGGAATACAATTATTGCCAAACTCCCCATTGTCGAATATTGGTTTGTATATATAGTCTATTCTAGAAGTGAATGAAGTGAAGAAGCAGTTACAGGAGTTGTTGGAGCAGGGTGTGATTTGACCAAGTACCTCACCTTATGGGTCATCCATCATAATTGTACCCAAGAAGGATGGGACTTGGAGAATGTGTATCGATTACAGGGCATTGAACAAGATTACACTGAAGAATCAGTACCCTCTACCAGGGATCGATGATTTGTTGGACCAACTAAAACATGCCAAGTACTTCACTAAGTTGGATTTGAAATCAAGATATCACTAGGTACAAGTCAAAGAAGAAGATATCTGGAATATTTCCTTCAAGACAAGGCAAGGTTTGTATGAGTGGTTGGTTATGCCATTCGGTTTATGCAATACACTGAATACATTTATGAGACTAATGAATAATGTTTTACGCCCTTATCCAGATTCATTTTTTTATTGTTTATTTGGATGATATACTGGTTTATAATGATACCTGGGAGGAGCACATCTCACATCTTATGCAAGTGTTAGAGACTCTGAAAAAGCACCAACTACTAGCCAATATCAAGAAATGTGAGTTTTCTCAACAATATTTGGTGCATTTGGGGTATGTGATTGGATGAGGGGAGCTCAAGATAGATCCTGCAAATATGGAGGTCATCATGAAATGGCCAATTCCTAAAAATGTCACTGAAGTTGGGATTTTTGTTGGGGTAGCACAATAATTGTGGAAGTTCATAGCTTCATTTTCAATGGTAACTGCACCACTCAAGGCCATAACAGCTAGTGGTAAGAATTTCTAGTGGGGGGAGAATCAATAGAAGACCTCTTATGAGATAAAAAGAAATATCAGTCAAGCACCAATGCTCGCACTACCAAACTTGCATAATCCCTTTAAAGTGGAGACAAATGTAAGTGGGTATTCCATGGGAGCAGTATTGATGCAGGAAGGAAGGTTTGTGAATAGTTCGTCATAATAGATCTAATAAAATACTGAAATCTTTACTATTAAGGTTCATTTTCCTTTAGATCTCCAGAATATTTAGTTGTCGATTTTCTACTTATGCATGAAATAGATAAAATGTGAAAAATAAAGAACAGTAAAATACATTCAGACCATCCATAAATACACAAAATATGACCTAGGAAACCCAATACGGGAGAAAACCCAACTAGAAGGTGAGGTTGTTCTGCTCTCTTTTCTCTGGTATAGAAATGATGCAAGTACAAAGAAAGAGGCACTCTCTGTAAGAGTTTCCTTTGACATGTGGCCTGTATAACTACTACATAATCTCTCCTCCTCTTTTATGCTCACAGAATACCACTCTCAGAGGTTATGCTTAGCTAGGGAACAAGATACAATGAAAAAGAATGGAGCTCCTTCTCCTCCTAGTGGCTCAGTATTTAACACAGCCAGATAGCCAACTAGGGGTAGATTTTTTACTTCATCGACCATCAATTGTGATAGGGTTTTGGTCCTTCTAAAATATTATTGAAATTACATACGTGGCTAGCCCCATATCTGTGAGTAATGGAGGCTAACGTGGCATCCTCTCATACCATGGTGGTCAAAATGGTAGGTCAACTTGTGGGAGGTATAATTTTTTCATATGAGCTCCTATTGATGCGATTTTTGCATCGTTGGAAAGGTATCAATCTCTGGAATAGCATCACGGGGTCCTAGCTATGAAGGGAAATTTTTAACCCCTAAAAATGTTATTTGATGCCTCAAAATGGCCTCAGAAGGTTATGAGCCCCAATTTTCCAAACTAGGACATGCCACTAAAATGCCCCTGCAAGTTGATTCCTCCATTTTTTTCCACTCAGAAAGAATTGAGATATATGGAAAACTATATAATGATCCAATTTGGATCAACCGTTCTCAACCACCCTACCTACAACAAGGAGCCCTATGCCTTGGTACAAGCTATCAAAAAGTGGAAGCACTATCTGACGAGAAAGGAAACCATCATCCACACAGATCACCAACCACTACAGTATTTGCAAGGCCGAGAGTAAGATACAATAGACCATACATTACAAATTGATGGGGTTTTTACAACAATTTCATCTAGTCATCAAGTATAAGAAGGGTAGCACAAATAAGTTGCTAGACATGCTTTCACGGCCACCCACATCCAATATTACAACTTTGGGAACATTGATGCACATGGAGCCTTTTACCCATGATGTATACAAAGAGGCATACACAGAAGATGAGGACTCCAAGGAGGCATTTCAGTAGCTACAGAGCCAAATTCATATAGAATAAGGTGATGGAAAGGATAACTATCATTTCCATAATGGTTTACTCTACAAGCTTGACAATCTCTATGTTCCTAAAGGTGATTTTGGTCAACAATTTCAACTTATCAGAGAGGCTCACACCTCTAAGGTTGAAGGACATTTTGGTGTTGGGAAGACAATTACCAACTTACATAGGTATGTGTATTGGCCAAGAATGCAAGAAGATGTAACACAATATATTAGAGGATGTATACTTTGTTGTACCATCATACCCAACAACATGAAGCAAGGTCTATACCATCCCTTACATGTACCCACTCGACCTTGGGAAATCAATTCCATGGATTTTGTGAGAGGTTTACCAAGCACATGAAGGGACATGACTATTTATTTGCGGTAGTTGACAGGTGTAATATACCAAGACCGAGCCCCAGTTTTAATTGGGAGTGTAAATATGTTTTGTAGGCTGGTGAGCCAAGGGATTATAAGCTAGGAGGCCTATGTGATTATTAGGCCGGAGAGCCTAGATGATAAAGGCCAATGAGCCTATTTTTGTATATGTAAATACTCATATCATTAATATAAATAGATCGTTGCGTGTAGACTAACCACGATGAAAGAGAATGGGGGACTAAGCTCCACTAGGTAGGGAAAGGGAGGGGCTAAGAGCCTAGAAAAGGGGCTAAGCTAGAGGGCTTATCTCTAAGGGAATAATAGTGTATTATTATTTCCTAAAGAAACTAAGGTTGGACATAACCTATGTTATCCTAGCTTCTTGTGGGAAGGGAAGGAATTATAAGTGGAGCTCATACAGCTTCATGAAGACAAGTGTCCAATTTGGGACATGCAGTTATTTTTGGAAAACTCATCATTCTTGGTAGGGGTTCTCTTCCATTATGGCCAGTCTTCCCATGCACTCACGCATTCACGTAGAAATCCATTACCTCCATTTTTTACCTTTGAGCATGGGGATACCTCTGAAACCTACACGCATTCTGGAGCCATATCCTGTGTTTTATTATCATCAGTTGAAACCTATGATCCTCCTTGGTGGCACAATGCACGTGTTCCTACCTAAGCTTGTGTTGTACTTTCCTATTATGAGCAACACCTATTTCCAAACTCAAAGGTCGTTGTTATTGTTTTGACTTGTGCATTAGATGAACACTGAAGTTGTTTTCACCTAAACCCACTACCCGTGGAATGAATACGCATGTTGTTAGGCCTGTGAGAAACTCTCTCCAGGTGAGAGAGGTTGTTGGGGAAGTGATTTCTTCTGGAGGGAGCCCAACAACAACTATAGTGCTCTGAGAATTCCTGCTTGGCCTATTGTTGAAGCCATGGAAGGGAAGTGGGGCAGCCTAAGGACTGTTGAGCAGAGAAGGGGCACACTTCCTAGGGTGGGACAGGCATGTGGGGAATGAGAGGTTGTAGGTTGTGTGTATAAGTTGGCTCCTAAGAGGGAATCCTTCCTGATTGACTAAGTAGCATCCCATTGTCTCAACCTAGCCTAGGAATCCCTTTACCCGGGTGGAGTTTAGTCCCAACTCGGGGGTGACCCACTGCTGAGAGTGATGAGCAGCATGGTTTATGGATGGGAGGTTCGTGGAAGGTCTGCATGTACTTTGTGGTCTTCTACAAAAAGATAAGTATCATTTCTATGTTCATTTACATGTTGTGTATTTGTACATGTCTAATATTTATAAGTGTTTCTTGTATATGTTGTATGTGTAGGCTTACTGTTATTTCCGCATTAATCTATATATTAGCATAATGTAATTGTCTATTAAGCTATATATGTGTGATGTTCCACAAGAGTTTATGTGTGCCATAACCCAACAAGTCTATGGTTGGGTATGTTACAAATTGGTATCATATCTTGAACATAAAAGAATTGTAGTAGCATGCCCCGACTTGGGTGGTTGGGGACGTTAAAAATTGGTATCAGAGCCCATGGTTTCAACATTGAACCTAGATGGGCCATGTATGAGGAATTGAAGTAAAAATTCCACAGGGATTTGATGTACAAAGTACCAGAGGGCGTTGAGAGAGCTCCTGGGTGGTAATGGAAAGCTCAAGAGAAGTGGTGGAGCAGTTATCACAGTGATCATGGTTGATAACCACAAGATTGAATTTGAGTCATAGGATCTACGTGAGGGGAGGCAAAACCTTCCTAGCCGTCAAATCTAGAAAATGTGCATGACAGTTAACCTCCAAGTCCTTCAAACTTCGGGACTTCAATGAAGTTTATGTTTTGTTGAGAAAAAGGGGTTGAAGCCCGAAGTTCTAAAGCCTCGAGGTGATTTTCATCCATAGCTCATCCAGGAGGAGGAGAGTCGTGGATTTTCCTCGAGTAGTTCGATGGTTCAGAGTTCGGGTAAATTGGTTGAAGTGCGCATAGAATGGACTTCCTTCCGAAGTCTTGAAGTCTGGAACTCATCTGGGTTGTTCAATTAACAAGGACATGTGTCTGCAGATAAACCATGCAAAACTTGGCAGTTCAAAGATTCAGAGTTCGGGAGAACCGAGAGGTAATGTTAATAAAATCTTCGAAGTCCCAAAGCCCCGGAGTCCGGAAGTTCCTAGAGGCAGCAATTCGACGGTTCGAAATTTGGGAAAACATGGTAATAAGTCAAGAAATTCGTCGAAGACTGGAGCTAGGAAGTACCAAAGCACGGGGTATGACATGGCATGATGACATCACTAGGGGTGACATGGAACTCCCCTAGTCATGCCATGTGTCAGTCAGAATTGTGATTTTGATGACCTTGTTGGACCAATAACAGTTTGACATGTGGGGGCCATGTGTCGCCATCTTATATGATGACATCAATACTACTTGGGCCCCAAAAAAGTTAATAGGTTCAGTAATTCAACGTTCAGAAGAAGTTGTGAAATCTGTCGAAGTCCGGCGCATTGGAGCTCTGAAGAGACATCAATTTAGTACTTCATCAGTTCAACGTTCGGGAAAATCACAGAGTGATGAAGTAGAAACCTCCAAAGTTCGAAGTTCTGAAGTAAAGAAGCACAACAATGGCATGGTTGCTGATGTCACCTAGGGTGATGTGGGAACACTAGATGCTTGCCACATGTCATTATTTTTCAAGCATTGCAAATATTGTTTGGGCCAATTGGGACCTGACACGTGTCACCCGTCAATGGGGCCACATGTCACCCATCGGTGGGGCCACATGTCACTACATTAGTTGTTTGACGGTCGAGCGAAAGAGATCATTGTATTCGTTGGTTCGACATTCAGGTATTTTGAAGTGTTATAAGGTAAAGTCTTCCGAAGTCTGAAACTCTGGAGTGCTGAAGTATAGAAGCTCTGGAGAGCGGCGGTTCTGGGAATCAACCACTTCGACATTCAAGGAAAATATTGTGTTGTAATGAAAAATTCATCGAAGCATGGAGTCTCGTAGCTCTTATCCACCCTAGATCTCGACCAAGAGCGTGGACCTTTGATTATTAAAATCTTAGGGGGTTTTCCGGTTCAATGATCTAGAATTCTATTGTTGTGAAGTGTTAAGGTATAAAAAGGCCCAAATCTAAAGACAATCCATGTCGTTCATTGACAGGAGATCATCGACAGTAGATCTCGATCCTTCGTGGTTTAGGCATTCATTAATTCGAGAGGCAACGCAAGATGGAGCCTCAGGACTCCCAAATCTCAGAGTCYCGGAGCTCCTATTGACTGTAGATATAAACAAAGAATGAAGATTTTCGATCAGTGTGTGCTCCGAGTATTCAGAAATTTGGCATTTGGGAGACTAGAGGTGTGTAGGTGCAAAGTCCGTAGAAGCMTGAAATTCTAAAGTCACAGAATACGGAAGTGACGTGGCATGCTGATGTCACCTAGGAWAATGTGGACCACCATACGCATGCCACRTGTCCATTTTTTTTGTGCATTTGACAGGTCATTTGTGCCAATGGGAATCTGACATGCGTCAACAATTGATTGGGCCACGTGTCACCTATGTATTGTTGACACATAGCACCTTGGGTGCACCGTACTAAGTGACCCCTGAAAGTTTGGGGGTTCAGTATTCAAGAAACCAATGTGGAAGTTGTAAGAACCTTTGAAGTGTTAAGCTCCGAAGATCCAGTCCAGGAGTTCACTAGTTCGACTTTCGAGAGAAATCAATGTGGAAGTTGTAAGAACATCTGAAGTGCGAAGCTCCGGAGAGCCAGTCCGAGAGTTCGCTAGTTCGGTATTCGAGAAATCAATGTGGAAGTTGTAAGAACCTCTGAAGCCCAAAGTTTTGGAGCCCCAAAGTCCCAAAGCTCCGAATAATCACCTATCAATTAGCGCTTGGTCACAACCGTGGTCACATGCGATTGGGGGCCAAGGAAAAGGGCTAGTGCCCAAAAATTATTTGTTTTTAAGGAATAAAAGGGGCTTAGAAAGAGAGCCCGTGGGGTTTTTATTTGTTCAAACCTGAACCTAAAGAAGTAATAAGGCCTGTGAACCTTATGATAGGATTCAACAAGGGTCCAAGAGCCAATTTGGCTCTGAGAAAGGAGAACGGTTGTACAAAGATTACATCACAAAAAAAACAATTTTCAATTGTCCATAAAAATTTTCTCATGACTCATAATTGAGCAAGGAAGCAGTCATTGGAAAGGTCTTGGAAAGAGGATTCCAGGTGTTCAACCATAATCAAGTATTGAGCATCTTAGATCATAGGAAGTCAGAAAGAAGATTGTTGGTGACCATAAAAGGAAAATTGTGCATATATTACCAAAATGGTATATTATGGTTCTAGCTAACAAAAATTGTTGAATGCCTATTTTTGGATGTAATGGTTACATTTAAAACAGAAAAAGTGTTAGAGATGTCTATAAATCAAAGAAAGAAGGACATAGATAGTTCTTCATTTTACATATGGGATCCTTAAGAAGTTATTGGATCAAATATTGGGTTCAATAACCAACATGGAAAACCCGAATGAAATTCTGGTTTGGGGAAGACCTATTCTATACAGATTGATATACCAAGATGCTAGTATTTTGATCAAGAAAGATGAAATGTATGCATGGAGAAAGTGAAAACTTCTCCAAAGATCAGTCCTACAGTTTGGAGATAGCACCTCCATTATTGCTATCAAAGTGCGCAGTGGAAGCATGGTATGAAGGGCATCCTTATGGCATGACAGAAGTTGAATATGCATGTCAAGGTGAAAAATTAGATGGGTCGAGACAGGAGAAAGAAATAATTCATCAAGTTAATCCAAGTGCTGATATGATCAGATAAGGAAAGGCTAAATCAGTTGCCTCAAGAAATAAATTGGTGTTAGATGACCAAGGTTACTTAAAGAACATGACTGGAAATAGAATTGGGTCATGTATGAGTTGGATAAGAGGGATCCAATTAATAGGGAAATGATGAAAATTAATATCAACATAATATGTGGTTGAAAGTATGCAAAGTAGACAAGGAAATATTCCAGGATGGAGTCAAGTCCTTGAACATCTTAAGATAATGGAAGAAGAAATCATGAGGTAGATATCAAGCTAATAGGAATGCATGACAACACTCCAGGAGGGACAAAAAGAATAGAAGAGTATTGTTGATGCATTCTAAAGGTGTTGAAAGTATTTCCACAATAGCATGGAGATATCAAGTCAAGAAAAACTCAAAAGTGAAATTAATTTCTAAAGAGAAATCAATAAGGAACCATGAAGAAGAAAATGGTTCAACGCATAAATGTGAATGCAAAAAAGAGATGGTGCCTGACAAGGATCCATATTAAGTGGCATAGATCCATGAGTGACATTCCCAGAGGTTGGAAGTATCACTTGAAATTATGATGATAAATTAAAAGTAGAAATAATTACTTCGAGTTGATTCTATGCAGCTAGCGAAGGAGTCATATGTGCATCCTTACAGTATGCTAGAGATTGGCTATGCAAGTCAAGTTTGAGACTAGTTGGCAAAGATAAGAGAAGGGTACAAGAAACCTTAAGTACTAAAGCATTCAGTTAGGAAAGGGTTGAAGAAGTTCAGTCCCGAAAAGTAAAAGTATGTTGAAGATCCAAAGTCTATAAGACAACATGATTGGAATTTTAATTCATCCAAGTATGAGTTGGGATAGATGGATCCAGGAAATAAATAAAAGTTGAAGTTTAATATCAACTTAGTATTTGGTTGGAAATGCAAAGGAAACCAAGAGTGATTTGGCTAGAAAGTGCTCAGGTTAGAAATAAGCATGTACAATGATTATGGTGAGAGCACAAGAAGATTCAGGAATCCGGGGAGAATTGAAGACTTCTGGGATCAACAAGGAAAAGTGTTACAGGGAGATATAAGTTGTTGCAATTTCTGTGACAACAAGTATGTTATGGCTTGTTGGGACAACCATAAAGAGAGAATGCTTGCACACTTGCAAGTGTTGTTGATGATGTTGTTTCATATGGAAGGAAGCAACAAAAAGTTGGAATGTTGATTATAAGACTGATAAAGAGGCATGAGAGCTTCTACTGTCATCAACTAATCAGGTAGCATCAAATTTGTTTAATGGCATCTCTACAGGTAAGTATTTCTCTTTTGAAATTATGTTGCATAATTTCCAAAGGGAAATTCAAGTAAGAATTTCCCCAGATTGAATTCTTATAATACACAGTATGGTATTGTTTAAGTGCATTAATAGGAATAAGATACCACTAGGTGTGGTAAAGGCTAGAGGTCTGTAATAGTTATAAAAGCTTCTTATCTTTTGAATGCATACACTGACATAGTAGCTTATCATGTTAATTTGGTTATGAGGTAATAACCAAAGAAATAAAAGATAAGAACTTGTTATAGGAATGGATCCCAGGAAAGCTAGTCATGTATGAGACTAGGACATGGTTGGATATGGAAAAGTATGGATATAGAAATCTTATGTACCAAAAAAATACCCAATGAGCTTCCTACCTTTAAATAAAACTTGGACTACAACCTTTTTCCTAACACTAATGCACACCACATAATTATATTCTGGGTGTAGTGTTCGGGTCGAAAAGGAAGGCATCCAAATAATTGAGAAGACAATGGGAAGTGTGTGGAGAATGTGTCAAGACATTGGCCAAATTTCCAATTTATGGATGGTGAGATACATGACTTAGATAAAGATCATTCTAAAAATCAATGCAAATGTGCATTGAATAGATATGCATTGAGAGTTTCACTCATGCCTAGTAAGTGGTAGAGTTGCACTCATACATGATAGAATTGTATACTTAAATGAATTTGTTGAATGTGTTTTATGAGTGCATGTATATATATTATTGCATGGAAATAATTATACTAACGGCTGAAATGTTGCTAACTCATGCAGTTGAGAACATTTCAGGAGTTGTTAGACATTGCAACAGGAAAGTTACAAATCAAGTAGTCACATGAGCATTGACCACAGGAAAGTTTATGTTGAGCAAAAGAAGTAATGTACTTACTGATATTAATTATGAACAAGCGTAAACATAGAATGATAATTCATTCTATCTAATAAATGCTTTTGTAGTTGTGATTGAATTGTTAGTTATAGACAATTCTAAGAACACTTCATAAGGTTTTTGTACATATTGCAATGAGAGTATGATGTACATGAAACACTGACAATTTGTTAGTTGAAATCAAGATAGAAGCATTGCAGGAAAAATGTTATTCAAAATGGTGCTTACTGAAAGCCAGAAGGAAGACTGCATCCTATTATTGCAACAACAATGAAAAATTATGAAATAGAATTTCATATTTTGGGGAAAGGTTGAATTACTTATGAAATAAGTTTGAGTTCTAAATGAATTATTTTATGTTCTCTCATGATAACTGCATGTGTGTGATGCAAATGAGATAATATTGATTAAAGTTGGAATGCTAGGAAAGAACAACTATTGTTGAGGACACTAAAGCCCTATAATTGTAGAACCTTGGTGGGGTTATAGTAATGGGTTAGAGCTCTCCTTGTGTGTGAAATCCTTGGCAAGATGGATCGTTGAAGGAATGCATAGAGTGAAGGGATGCATGCGCCTGGAAGGGTGAGTGAAACAAGGAGGAGGCAACTCAAGGATGCTTATGGCATGGTAGCTGCCATAAGGAGGGCGTGTCAAATGGAACAGTGAGATGAATTATTTCCAGAAGCAACTCTATGGAATAGAGAAATTGACTTCCAACTCAATATGAATACCAGAATTGGTGCTGGAAAGTAGAGCACCAGATGGATAGCGAGATTCCAATAACTAAAGCTTGGAGTTTTTTTAAGAATTTGAATTGTACATGTATAAACAAGTTGCACTGAGGACAATGCAAAAATAAGGGGAGGGGATTGTAATATCCCAAGACTGAGCCCCAGTTTTAATTGGGAATGTAAATATGTTTTGTAGGCTAGTGAGCCAAGTGATTATAAGATAGGAACCTTATGTGATGATTAGGTCGGAGAGCCTATATGCTCAAGGCCAATGAGCCTATTTTTGTATATGTAAATACTCATATCATTAATATAAATACATCGATGTGTGTAGACCAACCGTGATAAAATAGAATGGGGGAATAAGCTCCACTAGGTAGGGAAACAGAGGGGTTAAGAGCCTAGAAAATGGGCTAATCTAGAGGGCTTATCTCTAAGGGAATAATATTATATTGTTATTTCCTAAAAGAGCTAAGGTTGAACATAACCTATGTTATTCTAGGTTCCTGTGGGAAGGGAACGAATTATAAGTGGAGCTCATGCAGCTTCATGAAGACAAGTGTCCAATTTGGGACATGGAATTATTTTTGGAAAACTCATCATTCTTGGGGGGGGTTCTCTTCCATTATGGCCAGTATTCCCATGCACTCAAGCATTCATGCAAGAATCCATTACCTCCATTGTTGACCTTTGAACATGGGGATACCTCTGAAACCTTCTCGCATTCTGGAGCCATATCCCATGTTTTCTTATCATCAGTTGAAACTCATGATCCTCCTGGGTGGCACAACGCACATGTGCCTACCTAAGCTTGTGTTGCACTTGCCTGTTATGAGCAATGTCTATTTCCAAACTCGAATGCCATGGTTTTCATTTCAACCTATGCATTAGTTGAACGTTGAAGTTGTTTTCACCTAAGATTTTTGTTGGTTATCTAGGAGCGGGATTGAAGAGGCGGGTTGTCAAGCTCGTGGAATGAAGAGGCGGGTTTTCGGGCCTATGAGAAACTCTATCCAGGTGAGATAGGTTGTTGGGGAAGTGATTTCTCCTAGAGGGAGCCCAATAACAGCTATAGTGCTATGAGAATTCATGTCTGACCTATTGTTGAAGCCCTGGAAGGGAAGTGGGGCAGTCGAAGGACTGTTGAGCAGAGAAGGGGCACACTTCCTAGGGTGGGACATGCATGTGGGAAATGAGAGGTTGTAGGTTGTGTGTATAGGTTGTCTCCTGGGAGGGAATCCTTCCTGATTGACTATGTATCATCCCATTGTCTCAACCTAGCCTATGAATCCCTTTACCCGGGTGGATTTTAGTCCCAGCTCGGGGGTGACCCACTGCTGAGAGTGATGAGTAGTGTGGTCTATGGCTGGGAGGTTTGTGGAAGTTCTGCATGTAGTTGGTGGTCTTCTACAAAAAGATAAGTACCATTTCTATATTCATTTACATGTTGTGTATTTGTACATGTCTAATATTTATAAGTATTCCCTGTATATGTTGTATGTGTAGGCTTATTGTTATTTCTGCATTAATCTGTATATTAGCATAATGTAATTGTCTATTAAGTTATATATGTATGGTGTTCCGCAAGAGTTTCGGTGTGCCATAGCCCAACAATTCTATGGTTGGGTATGTTACAAATTGGTATCAGAGCTTGAATAGAGTAGAATTGTTGTAGCATGCCCCCGCTTGGGTGGTTGGGGACGTTACAAAATGTGCATTCTCATGCCTTGTAAAAATACCATCAAGGGATAGGAAGAAACAAACTTGTTCTTTGAACAGGTCTCGGTGCACTTTGGGATACCAAGGAGCATCATCTCAGACAGGGATACCAGATTTCTCAATGCATTTTAGACTACATTGTGGGAGAAGATGGACACTAAGTTGAAGAGGTCTACAACATTACATCCATAGACGGATGGGCAAACGAAAGTAGTCAACATGATTTTGGTGCAACTTTTGTGGGGTTACAATCAAAAGCATCCGAAGACTTGGGATGGAAATCTAATCTATATACAACACTCTTATAACAAAGCAATCCACACTTCTACTGGTAAGTCACCTTTTGAAACTTGCTTTGGGTATTTTCCCCCTTCACCCTTAGATGTTGTATATGGAAAACAAGGAGGAGTGAGGGAGCACTTCATAGGAAATGCATTAAAAAAAGAAAAAAATGTTGAGAAGATCAGGCAAATCCATTTGCAAGTACAAGAGACACTGAAGAAATCATAGGAAAAGTACAAGGCTAGACATGACCAGCACAAAATAAAGAGAACATTTGAAGTGGGAGATAGAGTATGGTTACATTTGAATAAGGAAAAGTTACATGGTCCTGGTAATAAGATCAAGGCTTTGCGGTATGGTCCTTTTCAGGTACTGGAAAAGGTGGGAGATAATGCCTACAGACTCAGTCTACCCCAATACATGCACATTTACTCAACAATGAATGTGGAGAATCTCAAACTCTATGAGCCTTCCATGTTGGATTAAGAGGAGGAGAATGTCTTACCTTCCATAGAGGACTTAGCACCCAATGCTCAGGAAGAGTTGGGAGAGGACACAGTTTTGCAGAAGCGGTCCAGAAATACAAGATAGGGGCAACATGACCTTTGGCAGATTGGGTTGAAAGGACAACTTCCAGGCAAAGCCAAGTGTTACTGCGGGGAGAAGGTAGAGGAAAAATTTCCTCACATCATTCAGTAAATATTTTGGGGACCAAAAACCTCCC
>SNQJ01S0004421.1:76067-93140 GCA_010110895.2 Picea sitchensis | reverse complement strand
TGATGCAACTGATGATGATGATGGTGCTCATGATCTAGTCTATATAACTATGTTGATGCTACCGGGTGAATGGTATGTTTTGTGCTCAAAGACCATTACCTGTAATACCTCCCTAACTAGGAGGGAGTGTTGATATTATGGTAGCTGTGGGAGGTATTTACCTCCACGTGTAAACTTGACAAGGATAGAATACTCTGGGAAGCAAGAAAAAATCATAATGAGTTAGCTGATAACCCTAGAAGACTTGTTGGCTCAAGAAGATAATTCATATTAGGTTATTAGCCTCCAAGAGAAGAAGTCGGCAAGAAATAATATTATATACTGAACATACTGATACCCAGAATGAGAAGTCGATCCTGGCAGTTAGCCAGAATTAGTATAAATACAGGAGGCCAGTTCTCATTCTGATAGGCAATCTCATAATTGCAGTGCCCAGTCTTGTGTGCACTTCAGTTGCCTAGTTTCTGCGCAGGTTTGGAGGAGAGTTGTCGTTGCAGTTGCTACAACTAGCAGATACACTTGGGCTATCTCTTGGCTAGGGTTTGGACTATCTGATCAACTCTTTGTGATGCACTATCCTTGGGGAAAGGTGTGTTACCCTTTGTTTGGCTATCTAGCCTAGGGTTTGCTTCCGGAGTGATTCTCTGTCAAGGTTAAGGTGCTCGGAGGGTGGCTTTGGCCTATGGTTGGGTGACAAGGGTATTTTCAATGGTAAAACGAGCACACATCTTTCATATTCTAACAAGACGTCCCCAGTGACCTAGGGTTTTGAGAAGGTGAAGGATAAAGGCCAAGTAAAAAGGTTCCCTGTCACAAGTCACCATCGATCAGAAAGTTCGGTTAAATAACCAATAAAGAAATAATAAACCATAAGTGTACCTGCTCGAAAAAAAGCAACATAAAACTATATTTGTAAGAGGACTTGTTGGTTAGTACTTCGTATAACCACATACTTTCTCAATAAAAGAAATTTGACTAATATATTGATGAAGTAAACAAAGATGTGCAACAACAATATTTACAAGACAATACTTCACAATTAATGCCTTAGAAAAGCTTCAAAATGAGTAGGAATTATTAATCATCAATGTCATAACACAAACATTCATCAAAAGCAAATAAGGCTATGCATTAGTCAATCCATTCAATCGCTTTCAAAAGCTTTAAATGATGCAAAATATGGTTGTAACTTAGTTGAATAATAACAACAATAAGGTTAGTAGGTCAATCTAATCTAGGGTTAGAAGGTGTTAGTAATTTGTTCAAAGATTTAGATGTTTGAAGGTTGTGATCAAAACACTCAAGAGAGAGATCTTAGACTAGTGTTTTCATAGGGAAAAATGGAGTCAACAAGTGGATGCAAGAATTGAAGGAGCAAGATGATATTAATAGAGCCAAAGACAAGAGGAATTGATGGAGGAAGTGTAGGTAAACCGAGGCTTCAACCACCAAACCCTAGGGGAAAACAACTACTAAGGTGTAGGTAACCCTAGGCCTTAGTAGATTTTCCTCCTTCTTTAACTCAAGGATAAAGTAAAATCTGCTAGGATGAAGTAACAAGTGCTAGGGTGTTGCAATTGCAAGGCCCTAGCAATGGCTTCAATAAAATGACTCCTTGGCACAATCTAGTAGGTGGATAGTAAATTGGAATAAAGACAATAACATGTGCTTGATCCCTAGGGTTTAGGATAGCAATTTCATAAGTATTAACAAAATGCAAAGTAAAACTCCATAACCATTCAAGTAAGAGAAGAATTGCAGAATTTTACTTACATTCACCAATCATCATCAAGCAAAACCCTAGTTGTAGACTTTCCACCAAGAAAAATGCCAAAATCGCCAATAATAACCCTCCTCCAACAAGTGCACACTAAATTTCAGTCCAAAAACCCTAATGAGGGCCGCAAATTTTAGACCTCACACAAGTGTGAGTGAAAGATGATGAAATAATGAGAGTTTTAACTCTCTATTTATACAATAGCATTGACCTTTAATTTCACTTTAGGTCAAAAAAGGCCGACATGGTCAGTTTACATCAAAAATATTGTTTTACATTAAATGTCACAATTAAAACCCTAAATCAAGCATAAATGATAACGTCATGCCCTTTTAGGGTGATGTTAGGCCCTTTGAGGGCAACGCTGGCCTCCTGGGGAAAAACGTTAGGCCTTCTTGGGCCTCAGGAACCTGCCACACGTGCCACTTGGCACACAACTGCCTCCCAAAACCTCCAAAAGCACTGGATGATGTCATGGGTGTCCTAGGTGACGTCATGGGCCTTCCAAGGCCTACGTCCTGGTGGAAAGGGCACAACCCCCCTGGGTACAGGTCTGCCAAGCTGCCTCTGGTGGAATGTCCTCCTCTTTCTCTGGTGCAATCCTTTGATCTGTCTCTGCCCCCTGTTGGGGTCTCAACGTCCATCTGGTTGGATTTTAGCCCCATGGAGGTCCGAAATGACCATCTCCCCATGTGTACCTATCCATAAGGGTAACTATCCATCGGGTATGGTCCTGTAACATCAACAAATATGCCCTCCACAGGCTCATAAGTCACAAGGATCATAGCAATGTCAATCACATCTAATCATCAAGTTATTAAACATGTGCATAAAACCCCCTTTACCCAGACAAGTGCTCAAAGACATTACACTAATCGATAAGCCAAGTTGGGAGGAAACGCTAAGACATCCTATTGGGCTAATGCTCACTGGATGTGGGATGTTTCCGGGAGAAATCAAATGTAAGCCATGTGAGTGGATGAGGTGGGAAGGGATGTCTGGGCAAGGGGTGCAATGATAGTAGGGAAATGTATGGCTTACCTATGGGTGCCTTTGTAGAGGGTGAGCTTCACATGTCATGGATGCAAATGTTTCCAAGCCCATTCATGCCTTTTGTATTTATTCTTATTGCTTTTTCTTTCAAGAAGCTAGTTAAGGGACACTGCCTTGGCGTGGTGACTAGTGGTGGCAATGTTACCCACAAGCATTTCACGGAAATGAGAAGGTTGACCCATGATGAGACCCCCTTTCTCTTGGCTATGCCACCAAGAGCCACTACCTTGGCGTGGTGACCAGTTGTTGGTACTGTCATACCACTACATGCCCATGGACCTAATAGGCTGGCTCGTGATGAGACCCCCTATCCTCTAACTAGGCCTTGTTTTATTATTTTTATGGGTCCCTATGTTTCTTGCTGAGAAGTTTTTACTGCTTTCTCAGGGATTCCTGGGCGAAGCATATCAAGGTTTCATTCTTTGGCTTCTATCTTTTGCCACCTACTTTTACCCTTTGGGCCTTTAGCCCCTTCTTCCCACAAGGTAAGGTACAACCCTTAAATATTCGTCCAACCCAATGCCCGGACCAGTGAAATGGGATGGATGAGTGGGAAAGAGATGAAAAGTGGTAAGTATGGTGGGAGAGGACGATGGCCTTTCATGAATCCCCCCAGTGGAAACTCAAACCCTATGGGTACCAACTTACTAGGGAATGCTGTCATTTTCCCTAGATATGGTCAAGTGGAGAGGTATAAGATCCAAGCACCCGTTAGAGGCAACAAGAATTGAATGCACATATTCAAAGGTTTTGAGGATCAGAGTGACACATACCATGATACCCGGACTCATTACCTCATGGAGAAAGACCCATCTCTACTACAGGACCAGGCCGAGGTGATAGATGTTGTTGTTGCTGACAAAGTGGAGGCGCTGAAGAAATAAAAGATAGGCCATCCAGGGCCATGCTTAAGTCAATCTGGATCTCGGTACTCCATGTCTAGGACCCGTGGGCCTCGAGACATAATCTCCTTAGTTATCCCTAAACTGGGGGATAACATAGAAATCTGAGTTTTTATAGGGGATATTTCCATCCCYAGTCCCTTAGAACAAGTATAATCCTTCCCCGAAAAATCCCCCGTGGACCMTGCYAGAGAAAAATCCCCTTCTGGACCTTGTTTGTGAAAGACAATCCTTCCCATATATGTAGGTAATTGAACCGGTGTGAGAGATTCTCTATAGGAGGGGACCGGAGTCTCAAGTACTTCCCCAATGGCACTGTCCCCTAGCTCCGATTCCCTGCAACCCAGAAGTATACTATCATCACCCGACCCAGAAGATCGAATAGGTGCCTCGCGCTAAGATCCCACCCCAATAGTGGACCTTTTTGTCGGGGGTAAACAATCCCCCTCTGGAACTAAGAATCGACCCCTAGCTCCCCTAGAGTCCTCAAGAATGTCAGGTCGAGGTTCCCCCCTAACCCAAGTACTGGGAACAAGATCAATGGTGGTTTC
Organism: Picea sitchensis; assembly: GCA_010110895.2. Taxonomy (NCBI): domain Eukaryota; kingdom Viridiplantae; phylum Streptophyta; class Pinopsida; order Pinales; family Pinaceae; genus Picea; species Picea sitchensis. The sequence continues at coordinate 88,857 of SNQJ01S0004421.1, read as the reverse complement.
ATTTAGAAATACCTGAGCAGGAACATAAGCAGCCAAATTAACACCACCCTCTCCACAAATACTAGAAGAGTCCAACTCCATCCTTTCCCAAGAAGATAAATAAGAGTATARCRTAGGACAAATAGTTTGTAACTTACCCGTGATGGTGTCTAACCGCTCCGACTGGCTAGTGACCAGGTCATCATCACTGAATGCGTTATGCCAAACGAAGTCCACTCCCAACGATTCCTGTCGCGTTGACCTACCCAACATAGTCCCTTCAGAGACCTCCTCCAAAACAATTCCATGACAATCCCACCTCAGATGACCAGTCCGTCGACACATAGAACACCTAAAATGTATACCCAAATAGTCCAAGGATTGTACTAAATGGTGTCCTCTCCAAATGATTTCTAAAGACTCCAATAGTCTAACATGAATGTCAATTTCCACTAGTACCCTGCCTATCCTTTTATCTGAGGCCACAAGCGCCACTTCATCCACCTTAATGAACTTTCCAAGTGCATTCACAATAGCCTCTAAGGCCTTCACATTCCACAGATGCAGAGGCAGGCTGAGTAGTAAAACCCAGAAATGTCTAAAGCGAAAATAGTCCAAAGCTAGATCAAAACTCACCCTCCAGCGCTTCAGCATGAGGCTGGCACCGTAAAAAATCCATAGTTTTTCCAAAATGATTGCAGTATCCTTGAGCCTTCAAAATCGAAAACCAAACCAGCCTTTAGTCAAATAAACTATTTCCGGCAGGTAACCCAACAGTGGGAGCCAAGTAGTGTGAATCCACTCTACCAGTGGCAGAGTGCACCGAGCGTGATACGAGAACCTCCCCACTAAGACACAGAGTGCCATACTGACAGTATCCGTGAGACCGACATCCTCCCCGAGCATCAACTTTCTCTTGTTTCAATTCAGAATCCAATGTTTTGTTCTAACAAATCCTGTAGAAATCCTACCTCTATCACTTAAACCCAAGGCTAGACCTCCCTTCGCCCTCCTCGAAGCACCTTGCGTCTCCCTTGAGACAATAGAAGGTATAGTAGACTGGGAGAGAAACGACACTCTCGTATCGACTCTAGAAAATGGCTGAAATGTAGGAGGCTTCCTATGATTTACCGCGGAAGGAGGGAGTTGTAAAGTCTTTTCACTCCCCCGTGTGGTATTGATGCTAGCCTTAATACCTAGTGCGTTCGACGAGATGAAGAGGCCTTCCCTCCTCCATATGGCTTCGTTAGCCGCCCCCATGAGGGCATTGACTTCAACATCCATAATGGAGTAGGCTTTGGTGGGGAGTGACTCACCACAAAACGTCCAACCCCAGCTGAACATCTCCTGGCTAGGTGACAACGATCCTGACATGCTCTTAAAGAACGATCTTAAACCATAACCCGAGGCATGGAGAGTCACGCACTACCAGCGACAAAACAAAAAACCAGGGTCCCACTAATCAATGAAACTAAGGCTCATAAATCAAGCACCAAGTTGACAGATAAAAGCTCAGAAGAAAGTACCTATCACTAAAGTCAAGGATAAAACCACCGCTAAAATAAGTAAGACCTGACTATAGGAGGAACAAATCATCGCTAACCGCCAAAGCACTGGTCAGAGTTACTAAAAAAAACCGGAACCATAGCCCGAGTCCACCATAGAAAATATCTAAGCTCCCAAAGAGTAAGGACCCAGGCTCCGAAAAAATAAAACAGGTACCTCCTAAGTCGAGTTACCCATAAGGACCACCCCAACCAAAGCCCAAAACCTCCAAGCCCAACACTAACCTATCTTGTTGAAATGTCCAAGTCCCCCCAAAAAGTTGTAGGTTCCGCCATTGTTGAGCTTTGAAGGTTCAAAATAACACCTGTTACTAGAAAATTGCATGTTCCGGCCCAACGCTCCCATCCTCAAGCACGTTATGTTTCATATACTTTTTAGAGGATATTTTTTTTATAAACTATGTTCTAAATTAAATACACCATTAAAAAAAACATGTCTTTAGGAATTTTTTTGGACTTAAATTGGACTACATAAATGACTAAATATAATCAATAAAAAATCGTTTGAGAGAAATGAATTCCTCAAAACATCAAAGTAACGTGAAACTTGCAAAGATGTCTCCCATATGTTGCATGCTAGCTTGAAAAGCCTATTTGCCACCTAATTGTGCTTCCTAATCACATGCTTGCAAGAAAAACCGTGAAAGTGAGATTGAAGGTCCCTAGCTCAGGTGCCAATAATAAATTGTTGTTCTTCATATATTCATTCAAACCAACACAAAACTAATTTTGAATTATGGAAATTTTGAATACCCTTAACCTTTAGGTCTAAATCTATACTCTTTTTTTTTTTGTAAATAAAAGAAAGAATACTACCTTAAAAAAACATCATTCCAGTACAATATTCATAGTCTGGTACCTGTTCCGCCACAACAGGGAAACTAGAGCAAGTGGCTTGCAGAAAAACTTAGAAAACATGACTGAAACTAGAAACCATGACATGGCTAGTGTCATGCACCAGAAAACACGTATAATGCTAGAAAACATAACATGGTTGTTGCCATACACAAAGAATTTAGCAAAACCCAAAAATAACTGAAGCTGGTTCTTGATATGCAAAAAGAGAGAGAAGCTAGTGGTTTGGCAAACCCAGGCGTCCTTCATTGCTGTGGGTGAAGACGAACCTTTGGCCGCAAGTTGGACAATGCTTCTTATCCGGTGCATCCGATAGGGAGTCGAACAAGTGGTCCATGCGTTGGCTGAGTATGCTCTGATTGTGAAGTTGGTCCTCCATGTTCCGCCGCATATCGAAGATTAGTTGGAGGTGGTCGTCTGAGAAACAATGTGGATTGAGCAGAGGCTGCTCAATTTTCCCAACCATATCCTCATGAGGAGCTGTGTCTGCATCAAAATATGTTGGTGGAATTTCTTCCATGGCCAGTCCATGGGTGGTGTTTCCGGCTATCCAATCCGTCAGCCAATTGGGGGGGATTTCTTCCTCAACCACGCAACCGCCTTGCACCAAAGGACGGGCTTGGGGATTGGTAATGATACAAGGCTCTGGAGGAGCTTCCGAAATTTGCATCTCGAGAGGAGGAATTTCTTCATCAACTGGGCAATTTCCGGGATCAAACATGGTATCAGAGAGGGGAGGAGACGAGTGCAGAGCGCTAATGGAAGGCAGAGGAATCTCAAGCCAATTCTGGCCAATGCTCAAAGAGCTGGTGGTCGGAAGAGAGGGCTGCGATGGATTAGGGCGTTTTCTTCGAGGAATGAAGCTATAATACGTTGACCCTCTTTTGGGTTTACCCTGCTCTCTAGGCATGGTGGAAGAGTTGCAACAGAGGAGGGGGCAGGGAGGCAAATCAAAATTCTGGTCCAGGGAAGAGCAGGCAAGAGGCACAACTCCAGTGAAATGAAGACTATAGAGGGTAACCAACAGAGGGATGGAAGCCACTAGACAGTGGGGAAAATGCCCACAACGTGAAGGCCTGGAATACCAGAAGAACATGAGAGCCAATGGATAATGAAGAATGGTAGAGTGCCTGTGGGCACTTACCTTCATAGAGGCCAGTGAGGTGATTGAGAGGAGCCCCATGAAGGTGGAGGTGACACCAACCCGATGCCTCGTACATTCTTTAGGACTCCAAATTTGGTTCGCGCGGGGAGCCATTAAATTCTTTGTGCCATAGCAACGCACTAACATAACTACATCGTGAGTGCCCATCATTAAAATGGGTTAGATATGAGGTTGGCGACTGGGGTTTATAACTCCCCTCGCTGCATGAGCGCCATGTTGCTCTAGTTGATCAACTGTCACCCCATCCGGGGAGTCTAAATCTATACTCTTAAGTATGAAGCTCGCCTTAATTATTTGTATAATCATTATAATATATTGATAAAAAAAAAGGAAATTAAATTTTAAATTAGTAAAAATCATGTTGATATCTCTATCATATTATATATTTAAAAAAACTATATCATATTATATATTTAAAAAAAACTATGAAAATTTGAAAAATAATATATATATATATATATATTTTTTTTAAACCATAAAACTACTTACTGTGAAATGCAATATAATCATAAAATTCATTACATGAAGTACCCGTCCTCACAAAAAAAAACATCGCTCGAAGTTCTTAAGCCCCACCTTCACAGAAACACTTTTTCCTTGCCACTCGTCTAGAAAGAAAAGCAAAATTAGCGTTCTCTAGGCTCGTAAGTGTCCTAACCTACCTGTGGATATTTAAGAATCATATTTTCCTGTATACGATTTATCCATTATGTGGGTAATTTGTGATTGGGGATTCTACAAATTCTGAAGTTTCTGGTTATAAAATTGACAAATACATCACAAAGTTGCTGCAAACAGCAGGCCATTGAAGTTTCGAGTTTATAGACTCCAGTTTGGTGCGAGAAAGTTTATGGGTTTTCTCTCCGATGGACTTCATTAAAACTCACTGAAAAATTCGTTTCGTTCGAGCACAGAAAAGCAATTATGGGTTGGTGGTCGAAAAAGGAGAACTCAGAACAATCACAAGCGCAGGAGGACCGAGACTCCGATGAAATTCACAAGGACGTCCTAGCAGCTGGACGCGATGCTTGTTACAAGGTCCTGCCCGTTTCCCCTTTTCAGATTCTTTGCTATTAGTTATCATTTTTCTCCCGCTACCGAATTAAGGGAATACTTGGGTTTGGGTATTGGCAAAATACAGTCAAAACTTCTGTTGTTCTAGCCTCTTAGGGCACTATCAATTATCCAAATAATTGCTTCAACCCTTTATTTCACTGGGTTATGGTGAATAATACAATACTGGTTAGAAAGGATTCAGTTTATTCATAAATGTCTGTAAACGCTGATTTGCATTTGATTAATCCCTTTGGGACCAGGCTCGTGATACGTTCTTTGCCTGTGTGGAGAAGGGAAAAAGTAAACCCACAGAAGTCGCTTCAGTAGGGCTGCTCTATCCTGCAGAATGCAAGGCTGCCAGATCTGAGTTTGTGAAGCAATGTCGACCCACATGGGTAAGTAAGGTTTTGAATTTTTTGAATTTATTATTGTTATTTCAATTTTTTGAAATATTTTATTTGAGTGGGCAAAAATCAAGGCTTAAACATAACTCATTTCTTTGTAAGCACCCACATTCTCACTGAGCTGTGGAAGGTCTGCACTGTACGCTTATGAGTTTTTGATCATTAAGGACTATCCGTTACTGTAGTGGTCCTAATGACTCGGGCCACCCCTATTCATCCTCCCAAAAGGATCCTAACATCGGACTATTGGATCAGGGCTAGATACCTATGTATACTGGATGCTATACGAGCTCCGAAATTGACACTAACCTTTGTAAGTCCCATATGTTTATCCATTCAAATTGTGTCATTTTGATTGGGTTTTAAATTATTGTCAGCCAGAGAAGGAAAACGAAAATCTAATAGGCTTTTGTCAACTTTTGACAAGTCTTGAAATGCTTCACAACTCACACAGCTTCAATAAAAGACCGATTAAAGATCGAGGGAATGCTATGGATTTTGAATTGCTGACCAGCGTTGGCAAGCACCAAATTTTGGAGTGTTCTAGTTTTGCCATATGATCAGAGAATTGAAAATCGATGGAATTTCATGGGTTTCCAACTTGTCACTGCCATTGCAAACCTCAAATGTCTAATTGTCTTTACGCCATTTAATAGAAGGAAAAGAAAAAGTTAGCTTCAATAAAAAGGAAAAAAACTAAAGAAAGCTTCCCAGCTGATTGAGGCTCTGGTTCCTCAACACTCTTGCATATAGCAGCATCGGAGTGCATCCGGGGGCACAGGAAATGTAAGCAGCTGATTAAGGAACACCAAAACCTATTGGCTATAACTACATGTCTGGCTCTTTTGTGTTATACTGCTATGCTTCATGCATGTTTTATGATGCCATTCTAAATGTTATTCCATTTCTATGTAAAATAAACTAATTATATTTAAGAGAAAAGCAAGATGCAGGCATGTCATCAAACTGCATATTTCTGAATTTGCCTACTCCTTGTTGCCAGTTCCATTCTCACTTAGTCCCAAGTTTGTAGGGGAACGGTAGTTGATACTGGGCTTCCTGATGTCAGAACGAGGTGCCTTGGATCCTTGCTGTAACATGATTATGATGTAACTGCATGAAGAGGTGCCAAGTGGTCAATAAATTGTAACTATTAAAAAATAAAAAAGTAAGTACTGGGAGGAATCTGGTCAGATGAAAGTTTTTAAGACATAGATTTCTAGTGGATGATTATACATGTGGGGTATGATTATTTAGTTATACTTTACTCTTCACATTTGGGGCTTATATTTGTTATACATATGTTGACCACCTTATGAGCTCTGGTTATCAAATGCAACCTACCATGCACCTGTTAGCACACTCTTTGATTCCTAAATCAAATCTGAAATGGAGTAATGTCAGCGGTAAAAAGCGGCTAATTATAGGAGAAAATGCCTGAGATGTCACCGGCAAGTCTCCTCTCCGTTTGGGCTGGTGCATGCCAACCTCAGGGTGGTGTCCCTAAGATCCTTCCTGCTGTTCTAAACCTTGAAAATCTGCAAATATAACCAGAAAACAGCAGCAAGAAAAAGTGCCTTTGGCTAGCAGTTAAGCTACCAAAGGGGTAAGTAACACAATTTGAAATTTGCTTGGACGAAAAAACCTGCAGTGTTAGTTTTAACTTTTTAACAAATAGAAAGAAAGGGAAAGAGGCACTATTACAAGGCTGAAACACCACAATAATAGGTAAAACTACTAACAATGCATAAGAAATTAATCACAGCACCGACAAGATTCAACAGCTTGATACCAACACACCAAAACTTTATTATTTCTCTCGCCAAAGGGCTGATTGCACCACTAAACAAAAGTATAAGACCAGTAGAGTATTGTTCCTTGTACAATGACTAGAAACTAGAAGCTAGAATGAATAATGAGAGAGAGAGAGATTACTGCTGCTGAGAAAAGTCGACCTTGAACAATGAGGAGGAGCCTCCAAATTCCAATATATAGACCAAGAGGGCACACATGTGTGGCAAAATTAGAAAGGCGCATGGCTAAGATTAGCTCCTCCTCCAATGCGCACTAGATGAATAGTGAGGATGCGCTCTAGTGTAACCATGAGATGAGAGTGACAAGTCAGTTGTATGCTTTGTTAACTGAGAGTGACAAGTCAGTTGTATGCTTTGTTAACTGAGAGTGAATTGAGAAAGGGAAGCACATGGGATAAGGAAAGGGATTTGCTCATGAGTGGAGAAAATAGATGCGCAAGAAATAGGGAAATATAAGGATATATGTTCTAGATTTTAGGGATAATATGTTAGATAGTAAGGAGTAAGCGCTAGATATAGGGAGTTAAGGGGAGTTATGCGTGGGAAGAAAGAAGGGAGTAAGGAGGTGCATTAGATAATGGGGAATTAAATGAGGAAAAGACAAGTGCGCATGAAATAGGGAGAACGCGCTAGGAAATAGGAGTTAGGGAAAGGAGGAGGCTAAAAAATAGGGAAAATGGAGGTGCATTAAGAAAATGCACTAGGAAATAGGAGTAATGAAAGGAATATGCGCTAAGTATAGGGATCTAGCGCATGAGGAGAGATAATAATAATGAAGAGGAAGGGAAGTGCGCATGTGGATGAATAGAATAGCATGCACACGTGTGGATAAGGGGAGTGATTCTTTAATAGACTTTCACATGCCAAAAATACCAATATGCCACCTCATCAAAGCATGCATGCACCTTGATTTACTCATGCATGTGCCACCATCCTCATGTAATGATGTGCCACTTGTCCTACTCTAATACTGCCACATGTCGAAATCCGAACTCGCCACATTTCACCCTGAATGGCGACCACACATGCTATATATAGCCCTTCTAAAAATAGACATGCCAAAAATAGCAGTCCACTCTAAAAATAGGAAAAGTCCAAATGTGTCTGGGACCACTAGGAGACGACTGCCAAATATAGTATGTCTAAAAATAGACACTGCTAAAAAGATAATTTCGTCGCATGTCAATGAAAATATACTCATCGGATTCGATTTTCAGTGAGGAACCCGAATATGTGATCAAAACCATCATCTAAGGTCTGGAACTCCATATGCTAAAATAAGGTAACTGCTTGCATGTCATCCGGAAAAGGCTCAATGGAATCATGAGCTCGCAAGGACTCTGAATATGTAGTCAAAACTATTATGCGGAGCTCCGATCTCTGTCTCCTAAAAAGTAGGGAATATGATAAAAATAGACATCTCTCTCTATCCTTGAAGACCTGTGCAAACTTCTGCCTCTGAAACAAGGAACACTACCGAACCAATCTTGTACCTGTATTCGTATGGGAATCAACCTTCATATGGTAACCAACCTCGGCTCATACCAAGCTGTCTCTGGAAAAATCACTGAATTCCAGCCAAAATAACTCATGCTGGCTCTTAACCCTTGGGATTTTCAAGGGAGAAAATCCAGGGGTTAACAGCACCCAACCTAATTTGCTTAGAATTTATAAATGGATGGCTAATTTTTCTTATCCATTAAAGCTCATTGATCTATTGGACCTTAAAAAGCTGGTAAAATTTCAATGGCAATGTAAAATATTCATAACCTGTTGCACGATCTTCATAATATTTGTCATAAGATTGTTTTATTGCAGTTACGTTTCTCTAAGAACATCTTGTGGACTTTGATGACTGCCTGTTTCCTTTAGCAGCTGTCCTTTGTTAAATCCAGTAGCAGACATAGATTGCTCATTTATTTGCACTGTCATATGTGATGCTGTATACACTTTCTGCTTTGTATTTTCTAAGCAGGTCAAACACTTTGATCGACAATTTTCTACCAAAAAGAGAGTGGAGCGATTATTGGAGGCTGAAGGTTCTCGAAAAGGTCCCATGTCTTTGCCCCAGCCATACACATTTCAGCAATGAGAAGGGTTGGCTTCTTACAGTTTGAAGAGTTGTTGTGAGTGTAACCATTTTGTTAGCATTTTTAAGTTTACTTGAAAATGATTTTGGTAACGAATTTTGTTTTTAGTAAACTTTGTCCATGTTTGACTTATTGCCACCGGTACATAGATTATCTGATCAAGTAGGTGCAAGGGACTGACAAGTCCCTACTATAGATTGAATGATAAATTTTACTCATCTACCAGGTGTTTGACAATGCACCAAGAACAGTCCAAAATTTGTTTGACACAACCCTAATGGCTATTGTGCAGCATTCTATAATGTAGTCATGTGAAGGGAAAGTGTAACAAAAGATTGTAATCAATAATTCTTAGTGCTCAGAAATAGTTCTGATGCAGCGTTTTCCATTTGATGTCAATAATCATTGGTAAATTTGAATGTTTGTTGCAACTTGTCAAGTGAGAAAGAGGATCATTGGTTTAGACCATAGTAGCAGAATTCTGCTGAATCAGGTGTTTCTGTATGGAAATTCTGCTGAAATTTACGTTAAATTTAGTTGATTCGTACGGAAACTCTTGCAGGCCAAAACAATGTCATTCCAACCAAAAAAATCAATTTCTCCTTAGAAACTGCAAATTCAAACTGTCATAGGCATTTGCGAATATGAACTACAATAGTTTACGTCAGAGACTATGTTTGACGGGAGTGTCATGTTTGACAAGATGCACAAGATTTCCTAAAATTTTGAATAATTTGTATGTTTTCTCATATTAGTGTAATGTATACTTCCGTTTTTTTTTAATTGGATTTTTCTAATGTGATATTTTTTTCGAAATGGTACCAAATCCTAATTTGAATTGTATATTGTAACTATGTTTTACTGTTAATTTACATAGCATATTGAAACAACAAGATTTTTTCTAATATTTATTGTCCGATTGGTTTTTTGAAATACGATACAATCAATGCAAAGGTGTTCCACAATAACCCCTAGGTTTTTACAACTTGAGAATTGATTTATCTCTATATTCCTTATACAGTTTCTCTTGGGAATTTAATTTAAGTTTTAGAATTTTATTATCTCCTATCTATTTTAATGTTACTAGGGGTCTGGATGTGTCATATATTCAGATTCATTTAACTGTTTTGTTGCTACAGAATCTACTCCACTGGCTTATAGTAGAGAGTAGAAGCATCTTCATTGCCATGTCTAAGGAAATTCAAGGCTTTGAAGTTTGAAAGGTATACTAGAAATGCAGTATTCGTTAGTTCTGTTGCAATTGTTGTGTAAAAAAGAAGTTTAATTTTATTTTTCAAATATGCTTCTTTTAACAAAGAAAACATATAATGATATAACAAAGAAAAGAGGCAAAGATACTCTTCTTCCATACATACTATAACAGGGGTAGCCTGCAACCCCCCCCCTCTGAAATCATCAGGCCAAAAACCATATCCCCTTCCAACAGCTGAAATAGGGAGAAGCATGATATCATACATATCATGTAGCAATAAACCTCCTTTTACAAAGTTTTAGCCACCATGCAAAGGGAGCAGCATGTGCCTCGGTGATGAAATTTTGAAACAAGAAAACAAACCCCACAAAGACTGATAAGGTGAGTGGGGAAAGATACATGGTTACACACCCCCAAGGCCAGATATTAACTAAGCAAATCAGGCTCCTCTAAACTGCAGCAAAACCCAGACTGGGCTGCTGGAAACCCTCCACAAAATGACAACGGCTTCTAGCAAGAACCTGCAGACCATCGTGTCCACCTGCAACAACACACAGAACGTAACTGCTCAGCGGCCTGACTGAATTGTTGAACCTTGATGCAAATCCAGTAACCATGGCCTGATATAAAAGCTTGTAAATGTAAACCCCAACCAGCAGACCACCAACTGTTGCATACCTGCCGCAACATGATCCACAGTGTGACTTCCCAGCAGAAAATTTGCAACTAGCATGCTGCTGCTCCCCACATGCCTTGAAAGATCCCACAGGGAATGATTGCATATCAAGGCACAAAGTTAAGATGTCTTCTGTTGCTGTGTCATCCCCAGGAACCATGAACAACGCAGTAGGAAACGACTTCCTCTGCTATGATTGCAGACCTCGTCCGAGGAGCATACGAAGAAGCTACCAGCTCAAGCATGCTTTCGTGCCATTTGTTACTGCCATGCTCTCTAACCTGCCAGACAAATCCCAGTTTTTTTCCAAAGATGCGTGGGCTCTACTGTCAACCCCTTGACAATGACCTCCCTGCTCTACCTGGCTGCCACCATGCCTTTCATTGCATGGTGATGAAATTCTAATAGAGTCTAGACTCTAGTGTAGGGTTTCAAGAGCGAGGGAGGTAGGTACCTATCCTCTTCCCTTACACCTTCCTCGAGAAGTCTAATATTTTGAACTTATTCAACATTATCCTTCCCTGATGTTCAGAATTTCTTCATTATTGAAATATTTGCAATCCAGGAGGTAACATTTTCAAACACCAGAGAATTGAATTTAAGAAGTAATTTGTTCCCAATGCTCGGAAATTTGACGGTGAAGTGCTCTTTTGGACATGGCATTCCTTTCAAACCCAAGTTGCCTAAAATGGAGAAATGGGTATGAGTTTTAGAATCACTACTTTCAAAATTTTAGGAAATGGGGATTTGTTTTTTGTTTCTTTTAATTTTGAGAAAATTGTAAACATTTGATATTATTATTGAGATTTTAAAAAAATATTTTGACTTGGGAAAATATATACTTTTGTTGAATTTTTCATAAGAGATGATATTGTATGTGAATGAATATTTTATTACAATGATGAGTGTTCTCTATATAAAGAACATATGGTGACCATGGTGACCATCCATGAAGAGATGCGTCTCTTGGGTAATAAATACATTTATACTTTATATTATAAATATATTATTACATTAGTAATATTATAATTAACAATATTGCTTAATAATTAATAATCATATTATTAATTATCAATCTAGTAGAACATCTTTCCGATGCTGCCCAAACATCAACATTCCCTCTCAGTGAGGGAGACATTCTACATTATGCCAAGATTACCTCTGAAGATTACCTTTGAAGATTACCTGTGGGTATCTCTCAAATAGCTTCAACATGTCACCATGACATCTATTACCTCACAATGCATATGTACTTCATCATGTGCACCCTTGTTACTTCACAACCAATGCATCCAAGGCCTGTGGGTAGTTCTCAAATAACTACATGTCCCCAGGACATCCACTACCTTGTAATGCATTTGTACCTCTTCACGTGCACCCTTGTGACTTCACAACTTGCATCCAGGGCCGGTGGGTAGCTTTGCAATAGCTACAACATGTCATCATGAGACTATCTAGTTTCCCATAGAAAACTTGGATATCTTATGCATGACATTCAGTACCCTGTGATAACATCTGTACCTTGTCTCTTCAACATGCATCTAGGGACGGTGGGTAGCTCTCCAATGGCTACAACATGTCATCATGACATCCACTACCCTGTGATAACATCTGAAGCCATCACTCCATCTGAAGAGGGACTATGTCGAGCTTGTCCCTGAAGTACTCGAACTTCGTCCTTGACAACGACTTTGTCAACACATCCGCAACCTTCTCATCGATAGCCACATATTGGAGTCTCATTGCTCCCTTCTGCATCATATTGGAGCCTCATTGCTCCCTTCTGTACCAAGTGTCTAGCAACCAAGTGTCACTTCCATGAGACAAACTCCAAGTCTGATACCACATGAGCTCATATCCATTGACTGTTGAACATGCGAATCTATACATCCTCGGATATCCATAGTGCAACATGACTTCACCCCATGCAACCAAGGTCTGTGGGTAGCTCTCAATAGCTGCAACATGTCCCT
>SNQJ01S0004421.1:48493-76017 GCA_010110895.2 Picea sitchensis | reverse complement strand
TGAGCTCATATCCATTGACTGTTGAACATGCGAATCTATACATCCTCGGGTATCCATAGTGCAACATGACTTCACCCCATGCAACCAAGGTCTGTGGGTAGCTCTCAATAGCTACAACATGTCCCTAGGACATCCAATTCCTGCGATGCATCAATACCTGATCATGTGCACTCCTGTCTCAGTGCCAACCCTTTTTGATGTTGGATGAGTTCCACCTGTCTCAGTGCCAACCCTTTTTCATGCTGGATGAGAACACTCAGTGCCAACCCTTTTTCATGTTGGAAGAGTTCCATCTGTCTCAGTGCCATTCCTTTTTCATGCTGGATGAGTGCACTTAGTGCCAACCCTTTTTCATGCTGGATGAGTTCCACATGTCTCAGTGCCAACCCTTTTTCATGTTGGATGAGTTCCACCTATCTCAGTGCCAACCCTTTTTCATGTTGGATGAGTTCCACATGTCTCAGTGCCAACCCTTTTTCATGCTGGATGAGAATACTCAGTGTCAACTCTTTTTCATGTTGGATGAGTTCCACTTGTCTCAGTGCCAACCCTTTTTCATGCTGGATGAGAGCACTCAGTGCCAACCATGCCAAGATTGTCCCTGAAGTACTCAAACTTCATCCTCGACAACAACTTGGTAAACATGTCCGCAACTTGATCCTCTGTAGTCACGAAACTGGAGCCTCACTACTCCCTTCTACACTATATCCTTGATATAGTAATATCTGATCTCGATATGCTTCGACCTGTCATAGACCACAGGGTTCTTTGATGACTTCATGCAACTTTGGTTGTCACACCAAATGTAGGTCGCCTCTAGTTCGAGACCAAATAATCCAGACAAAAGTTCTCGAAGCCACACCACTACTGCACATGCTGCCAAATACTCAGCTTCAGCCTTACTGAGTGCCACACATGACTGCTTCCTGCATCTGAGGGAGCCTCTTACTCCTTACTATGGGTACAGTACTCGACTCCCTCTGGAACTGACCGTCCAGTTCCCTCTTGAGCACTAAATATCAACTGAATATTCAACCTGCTGATTTCATCACTTGTCCTCCAGAACAAGTCTCATCATCCTCTTCTTGTAGGTTTTACCTACAAGTCAAATTCAATCCAATAGTATGCAATTTCTGAAGCCACACTGCTTCATGACTTGCTGCACATGCATACTTAGCTTCAACCGTACTGAGCACCACACATGACTGCTTCCTGCATCCGGCCAAGCCTCCTGCTCCTTACTGTAGTATCCAGCTCCCTCTGGAACTGACTGTCTGGCTCCCTCTCAAGCACTGAATATCAACTAGATCTTCAACCTGTTGACTTCATCACTTGTCCTCCAGAACAAGTCTCACCATCCTCTTCTTGTAGGTCTTACCTACAAGTCAAATTCAATCCAATATTCATCAATTTTCGAAGCTACACTACTTCGTGCCTTGCTGCACATGCTGCCACATACTCTGCCTCAGCCGTACCGAGTGCTACATACAACTGCTTCCTGCTGTTCCATGAAACCATACTAGAGCCTAGACTGAAGCAATATGTTGAAGTACTCTTCCGATCAGGAATACTGTTGGCCCAATCTGAATCCGAATATCCATATAACTTGAACTCATGGTCTGTCACATACCTAAGACCATAAACCAATGTACCCTTAAGGTACCTCCTCACATGTTTTGCTGCAAACAAATGAACCTACTTGGGTTGCTCCATATATTGACTCAGGGTGTTCACAACAAAACATATATCCAGTCTTGTGTTCGTCAAGTTCATCAATGAACCCACCATCTGCCTGTATAAAGTAACATCCACAGTCTCTAAAGTCGTATCCTACAACAACTTCAGATTTGATACCATAGGTGTAGCCATTGCCTTGCAATCCAACATCCCGAACCTCTTCAGTATTTCTACTATATACTTCCCTTGATTCAGAAAGATCACATCTTGTCTCTGTCATACCTCGAGACCCAAAAAGTAATGCATCATCCTAAGATCTTTCATCTCAAACTCAACATCCAATTTTTTTTTCTCTTACACTCTAAGAAGAGCTTTTCCACACCTGTTTAGAAATAGGTCATCCATATACAATAGTCTCTTTGAAAATTAAATTAAATTTTCTCTCTTATAAATAGTTTGAGAATACCTCCCGTAACTACCCAATGATTAAATTGGTTATAATCCATCCACATAGTACTTGACTTTGTTAAATTGTTCCTCCATAATTCATGGGATTCTTTGCATAAATATAGGTAGAAGTAAATATGGAGTACATTCTTCATATTTAGGTAATGAGACATTTTTACTAGAAATTACTGCCCACCATAATTTATGGAATTTTTCTATAGTTTAGGTAGGAGTAAAAAGCAAATATGTTGTACATAGAGATTGCAACAACCCCATAAATTTAACACTCCCAAGACTTCACTCTACTCTCATTTTCTGGGCCCTCTTGAGAGGGACCAAACTCTCATGTTGAATTTTTCATAAGAGATGATATTGTATGTGAATGAATATCTTATTACAATGATGAATGTTTTATATATAAAGAACATATGTTGACCATGACGACCATCCATGATGAGATGGTAATAAATATATTTATACTTTATATTATATTATACATATAATATAAATATATGGTAATAAATATATTTATACTTTATACTTTATATTATAAATATATTATTACATTAATAATATTATAATTAATAATATTTTTTAATAATTAATAATCATATTATTAATTATCAATCTAGTAGAATGTCTTTTTGATGCTGCCCAAACATCAACTACTTTTTTATTACTTTGTTACTTTAAATTCATTATTTTATTGAATAAGATGAATATTTGTCAATATTGTCTTGGTTCTATGGCTAAGTGACAGTGGTGAGATTCCCCCCACCAATCTTCAAATCCGCTAGAGAGATGTTCCATTTCTTGTGCGTTGTCTCTCTTGTGCAAGTGTGTCGTTTCAATTGGTTGGGGCCAAGTGCATGTCTTTGATGACTTTGGTGAAATAGATGCCCCCAACTTACAATGTCTTAGTTGAAGGGATCTTCTTTGAGTGTTGTACGTTGGCTACACTTAATTGTAATATTCCTAGATTCGGGAATGGAATGCTAGTCGCAATGTGATAAGGGGAAGAATCTCATCCAAAACAATGGAGTCACACACACACACACACAAGTATATAAATATCTATATTTGTGTGTACGAGACTAATATATTTTATTTTTTATGGAAATATACAATTACAGCATGTGCATCTCAACTATAGCCGTAGGTGTTGTAACATGTTTAATAGCATAGCTCTAATATTACCCTCTACCCAAGATTGGCTACTTTATCATAAATGCACTACCATAGAGCTAGGCATCATATACAACAAAATACAAGATGGCAAATATAATTTCACATGTCGAATTTGATATCCTAGTTGCCACTTGGGACAATCATTTTTTATTTTTATTTTTATATTATTTTGCTTGTCATCTTCAAAGGACTAGGATTTTATGAACACAAAAAGATCTTGAGTCTCCCTTGCCATTGATGTCTTATGATGAGTAAGAGCCATCACATGAATTTGAAGGTGATTGGAGGCCAAGTTCTTTATCTTCCTTTAGGTGCTTGATATGAACCTAGTACTTGGTATTTTTTCTCAATTGTGCGCCTCTACTCAAAATGGAACTAACAGTGCCATTATAGGAGTAATTGAAACTAAAACAAAATATATGTTTCAAAAAAATAAAAATAAAATCGAAACAAAAATATTATGCTATATAAAAGAGTTGTAGCATAGCTAACAATAGTCATACATGGAATGTTGATTGGGAATCTTGCAGATTTCCAACCTTCCTTTGCGGAATAGGGAGAGAGAAATCAAATTTTTCTACAAGGGCGTTTTGTACCAGTTCCTTGAGTACACGGATAAATTCTCACAAATTGACTATAAAGTGAAACACTAAAATATAGCATAATTATCTCAAGAGAAAATCAAGGGTTCCCTGATGAATGTTCATTTCTGCCTCATGAGCTATTATCCGGTGCCATTGGATTTTCTTCCCCTTGTAAGGGGAGGGGGTGGATTTGAAGCTTTCTTCAGGACTTCGACAAAGGAGATGGATTTATAGGGCTTAAGATGTGCTTTTACATTTTCGACTCTAACTCTTTTTCCTCTTCTTGACTTGAATCCCTGTCTTCCTCCATTTACTTTGCTTCCTCGTCTTCCTCCTTTGACTCTTCTCCATCTTCTTCATTTTTCTCTTCTTCTTTTACTTCCTCCTCTTCTTCTTGAGCATTGGACATTGGATCCTCAAGGGATGGATCTGTACCATTACCAGGATGCGCTGGTTCAGAGTTGAGATCTATTCCATGTTCCTCTTCAACTTCCTTCTCCATTTTTTTAGGATTTATTGTTTCCTCTAAGTCCCCAAGAACTCCAAATTTGTTGTTGCTTGATGTGGGTGGACCTTCTTGTGTTGACTTTGAATAAGATTAGCCCCTTTCACTGAAAATTCCTTCTTTTGCTTGGAGTTGCCTTTAACTTGGGCTCCTTCCTCGACTACTGCTTTAAAGGGGGTTGATCTTCTTGGAATTTTGGACAATTTTTAGCAAAATTTCCATAAGCATGAAAAGCATTGCATTTGAAAGGAATTTGCTAATAATCTAGTGCTTGATGGTGACTTCACCTGTCTAGATTGATTTGCAAAGCTTCAGGGAGTCCCTAAAATAAAAGATATTTATAAATAAAGATCAAATGGAAAAAAATAATTGCAGAAACAAAAAAGGGTTGGGGGCACTCACGTACCCAAACGGATTGCACTTATAGATCCAAATAGGATGGAGGAAGATATTTCAATGCAACTTGTTGATTGTATTGACAAAACGATAAGAGGTACAAAAGAGAGTGGGAGGACACCTATTTATACAAAAAGAGAAATAAACCCTAACTTAAATCCTAAGTTTTTGATAGATGTGATTAGACCTTTATTACATAAAAGTAGTCTTTTACAAATATTGGAACATGAAAACCATTAAGACCTAAGTTATAACATATTACAAAATCATGAGTTTACATACAAAATAGCTCATGACATAGATGATAATATATAATAAATTTATTGTAGTTAGGTACACAATGTCCCCTCTCCCTTGGATACATTTGTCCACAAAGTTGAAAAAACCAAAACAGGGTAATGCTGAAATAAGTGAAAAGATGTATTCCCCCACAATAGAAGTTCAAATTTTGTATTATAATAGCTCAAAAACTTGAAAAAAGGCTCTGGATCTGAAGGAAGAATTTGATCACCAAAATTTGATATTAGGATCTGCCATTTGGAGTCCAAAATGATTTTAAGGTTGTGGTTGTAGAAGTATAGGTCCATGTTGGCTCATTTGAGACTTAAGTTTGCATCAATGTCCAATAAGGGGTCCACTATAGTCTAGGCATTGGCATTTTCAATCCCCATAGAGGGGAAGTTCTCACTAGAAGTGCTATGCTGAGACATAAAGGTTTGTGCAGGGCTCAAACAATATAATTAATGCAACCATTTCCCATCCCATAAATACACTAAACAATAATTACCATTGCAAACCTCTTAACATGAGATCACAACTTCCTTCTACCTATTCAACTATAAAACAGTGCCACCTAGTTCACCATTCATCTAAGTATAAGCACACAACATCTATGTAAATAGAAGATTATCATTTAACATAATAGATAAAGAATAGAAATAAAGGACATCTTTGCCGTACGACATAAAGGAGGCCAAAAATTGAAAGGGGGGCCTCATTCCATTAATTTTCAACATGATCCCTTACGTCCTTACGTAACTTTCACTTATTCACTAGGGTGCGAAAAATTAATGTATTCAAAACATGACCTAATAGCTAACATCCTCTACCCAACTCATATCTAACTAATGTCCAACCTCTAAATAGGCCAAGGCATTTACATTTATATAGTTGTTCCTGAATGTCAGAGGACTCATTCAGACTCAAAGAACCGGTTAGTTTACTTTCGGTTCTTCATTAATGAAACAATTGATATCTTTTTCAGCTTCTGCCACATGTCTTCAGTCTTTCGCCACTCTACTCTTTAGTCACTCGAAGTCACACTTAATATCATAGTTTCTATGTCCAACTATCTTTGATACTCTTTATTTCCGCTAACGACCTTCATGCTGGGTGGCCAACTTTTATCTCTCTGTTTGTTAAGTCGACAACATTGTGTCCATCAAAATGAAGGGCTCAACAAGCCCCAACCATACTTGTTAACTGGCCCTCGAGTCAACTTTGACATGTCTTTCAAATGAAGGGCCCAACTACAAGACCAACTCTAGAACCTGTTCTTATAATTGTAGAAACAATTTTGATTTCTTCATCCATTTTCCTTCCAAAATTGTCATCTCAGCTATGTAGGCTTGTTCTTTGCCATGGTTTGGTTCCTTTGGATGATTGTGTTGGACAATGGACAATTCATCCTTAAAATTGTGGAGTCTCTGTAGTGCAGTGTATCTTTCAAGCGCCACTGGCTTGACTTGATGCAATTGTGTTTGCACTTCTTTGGATGAATGGAATAGTCGGTTCGATTCTTTGTCAACCTTTTGGATTTCCTACACTTTTGTTTCCTTTTGGCTTGGATCCATGAGTTGATCAACCTTGTTATGCATTTGAACAATCTTTTCTTGCATTGCATCAATTTTCTTGACAATTTGCATCCAATTTTGGGTAGCACCGTAGATATCTTTGCATTGTGTAGTTGCAACTTGAAGTTTCCCTTGCAACACCTCTTTTATTGAGTGGGTGATTGAGTCAATGGTGGTCATTAGTTGAGATGCCTTTGCCTTTGTGTTGGATTTTTAGATTGCTAGTGACTCTTGCATTGTGTGCTTGTGCTCCTTGATATGTTCTACTACTTGCTGTACTTTCTTTGCAACTCACTAAGGGTTCTTCAAGTGCCAAATCTTCGATCTTCTGGTCTTGTTCTTTTAGGGCCATCCACATATGGGTGAAACGAGTTTTGGAAACTTCAATTTTGTCAACTATACCCTGTTTATCACAGTGCTAAGCGTCAGGTTCTAGCTGAGTGTTGTTCAACTGCACTTGCAATTGACGATTCCCTTTGTGTAACTGCACATTGTCTCACTTTGTTTGTAGAAGGCGATGATTGAGTTCATTACCAAAGATATAATGTTGTCAGATCAAGTCATTAGTGGGGACTTGGTTGACATTCGATGGTTGTGGTGCTTGAGAACACAATGTGCAGTAGGATCCATGTGGGCCAAAGGTGGTTCATTATTGGCATGAAGGGACCCATGCTATCACAGATGATTTTTATTTTGTATGTAATAGATGTAAATTCATGCAACATATTGCAAATAAACAATGAGACTTCATGAGACCCTTTCCACATGGGAGAAAATACAAACAAATAAAGAACGAAAGGAATAAAAGATTGAAGAGAAGCTGAAGCGTTGGGGACGCCTGACCTTCCAACTAACCTCTCAGTCGATGCAGTCTGCTACAATATGTTTCCCCACAATGGAAAAGGGGTTCTTTGGCTGTGAATGATGAAAATGAGCTTCCCAGATGTCATTGAGGAGCATAGAGACAAACCAAAGAGCATGTAACTTGCCCATTGCTAAATAATAAAGAGCCCGACCAAAGCCAAAAGAATGTTGGTTTTCCCGTTTGGGTTTCCAGGGAAAATCATGATTTTATGTGTGGTGATTGCTTTGTGGTTGCATTGTTCATGAATGGATAATGTGTGCAATGTAACTCAATGGTTGTTTGCGTATGGTTTAACAAATAATACTTCATGCCAGTTATTGTCTGAGCTCGTTTTTATATTAATATGGTTCTCATGGGTTAGTAAATCGAATAACAACTTTTTAACCACATCCATACATTGATTCAGAGGCTGGAAATCGACGATCCTCCTTCCAAAACCGTTGCGATTCATTTAGGGGTTTCTAATTTCATTTTGAGTCGTTGGGTGCATTCTTGACCTTGCTGGGTGATTTTCCTTTGCCCATAAATCATAGACAACATATCTATTGAAAGTCAGGGTTGTCTGGGAGGTCATTAGCTGCCCACAAACCATATACATGTTTTTATCACTATGTCTGATGTCAATTTCTCCCTAGACGTTTTCCTCTATTGTTGAATGCCAAAGTCGACTTCTAAAATGTTTTCTCTGCCCATGAATGCTAAAATTGACTTCCATACATTTTTATGCGATGTGGGTTATCCAAAATAGTCCCAATTTTTTTTTTACGTCGGTGGTGATCAAATTTGCCCCTCAGACTTTATTCTCAGTTGTTGGCCACCGATTTCGATTTATAGAAGGTTTTCTGTCACTATTGGCCACCAAATCCGCCTCTTAATTGATCTCTTTGATAACATGTCGACTTTCATTCGACTGAGCTTTTCCTTGGTCATTTTACCTTATTTGACTAGCAACAATTCCTAGTCAAACAAACCCGCCCACGGTTCGATTGGGTCCCTGCTTGGTTGGTTTGGATTTCTTGGTTGCTCGACTTTAGTCTAAATCTGACTTGGGTAATTCGGATTTAGTCTAATTTGACTTGGTCGACCTGACTCTTGGTCGACTCAACTTTAGTTGATTTGCTTTGCCTTTGATCTGACTTACATCATTCTGACTCATTTTGTTTCAACTCGATTTTTGGGTATCCGACTCCATATTTGTTGGGCCGACTTGACTTGTGGCTTGATTGGTTGAGAATTTCTCGTCATCGAAAGAGCTAAGGTTATAATTGTTTTATAGAGAGTTCCGTGTCCGTGAGACAGATAGGATATAAGGCTCCCGTTTACAGATCACATGGTCTCTCAAATCCTTTTTTGTTTTGAGTTCCATATATAGATAAGTTATGTAGAAATTTCCATCCCCAGGTGACTGCTGTCCTTATGATCTCAATTAAACAAATAAATTTCTAAATTTAATCAACATAGAAATTAATTTCAGACCATAGTATCAATCACACAATAGCTAGAAAAGTAAATAGTAGAAGCATAAAACAATTTCACACATACACAAGGAATTTCTCCTTCAAAATCAACTTTTCATTCCTTATTGAAAGCTTACAAGGTAATTCCCATAGTTTGCTAAAAACCAATAGCTACACAGTTATGAAAATCAACCTGAAACTGAGTTGTACAACCTACACAAAAAGGGAGGACATCAGATGTGTGGCTTGTACTGTTAGAAAAATGGGTGTGCTCATTTCACCATAGACAATATAGCAATATTGTCACCCAACCATAGGCACAAAGGCCACCCTCGAGCACCTTAACCTTGACAGACAAAATAATTACAGTAGCAGACCAATAGCCAACCAAGGCTAGCGCACCAAGCAAGGATGACCAAAGACCAAGTAGAAAGTCCAACCAATAACCCAAGACAAAGTCACTACTGCAGCAGTTGCAGTTCTCCTTCACTCATGCACACTTCTTGTCCTTGTGCAGTTGTGAGTGAGTGTGTGACAGATAAGATCTAGCTTCCTTTATTTATACTGCTCCATCTTAATTGACTGGGCCGACTTCTCTTCCTGGGGGCTAATAACTCAATATTAATTTATTCTATTAAGTCGACTTGTCTTCTAGGGTTATTATCCAAAGCTTTAGGGTTTCTCTTGCTTCCCAAAATATTCTAGTCTCATCAAAGGTTACACGTGGGGGTTAATGCCTCCCACAACTATCATAATATCWACACTCCCTCCTAGCTASGGAGGTATTAAAGGAAATGGTATTGATYATAAACAAACCATTCAAYCGGTAACATCATCATAGCCACACATGCTATCTCATGATTAAATCATGAGCACCATCATCACTTATCCAACTAGATAGTCTCCATGTAAATCAGAACAATGCCATCCAATAGAACACAACTATGTCTATACATAGTAGTATACAACTACTATCCGGTGGTACACAACCACTCTTAGTAGCACATTGCTACTAACCAGTGACACATAGTCACTACTAGTGGATCACATCCACCACAATAACATACAACTACTGTCCAGAGACATACAGTCTCAACAATCATATAATCTGATATCAATCTACATAAACAATA
The DNA here is from genome assembly GCA_010110895.2 of Picea sitchensis. Taxonomy (NCBI): domain Eukaryota; kingdom Viridiplantae; phylum Streptophyta; class Pinopsida; order Pinales; family Pinaceae; genus Picea; species Picea sitchensis. Next base: position 65,912 of record SNQJ01S0004421.1, on the reverse strand, counting down.
TCATGATAGAAGCTGAGTCATCTGGGCCATTCTTCCACTCACATCTGTGATATCTGGAAGAACATATGCTATTAGAAAGTAACTCATCAACCATGGGCTATCTGGACTATTCTTCCCAAGCATAGAAGAATAACTGCCTTGGTCTCTGAGCCTAGACCATTCCCCTAACTGGGCCATTCCTCCAGCACTAACCATAGTGCAACCTAGAGAGAATGAGTCTACCCTAGGGAATGCCTATCCTTGATTGCTGAAACTGGACCATTCACCTAACTGGGCCATTCCTCTGTCACTAATCATAGTGCAAGCTGGAGAGAATGAGTCCGCCCTAGGGAATGACTGTCCCGACTATTTCCTAAGGAAATGTCTGTCCTTCACCAACTTCCAAAACAAACCATTCTTTGAAACTGCTCACAACTGTGAACTTCGAAATAATGACTACTCGACCAGGCATAGCATTCTACTTGACCACTACTGTGATACTCTTGTTTCCCCCAAGTTGTAAATGTAACTATATTTTGCTAAAAGGGTAGTTTAAATATTTATGCTACTAATGTAAAAATGAAAGTGTTGCATAACTACTGAAGGGGTTGCCAAGGTAGATCATGATGCATGAGATGAAATCAAGGAGGAAATTTTCCCTTTCCAATTTAATAATCAAGAAAAATACAGATTCCCATTTTTCTAGAATTGTGGTTAATGGAGGGAGTAGGTAGATGAACTATCAACTTCCCACATTTATGAAAAGGAATGGGTGTTGTACCAAAACTACCTTATCTCAGAAGCATGGGTAGAAAAGTACCCATCTAGGGGATTTTGGACTGACCCATGAATTGGGGGATTTGACCCACAAAAATCTTATTGAAGAAGCCAAGAGACAAGGAAAAAGAGAGAGCAGAGAAGAGGGGAGACAATTGGTTGAGTTTGGGATCCATTTTCTAAGTGAAGAGGATGTAGAGGAATGCGTTTGGTGACCGTTTTTTGAAGAGGAGAGCATGTGCTACTCTTTGGTTATGAAGATAACTAAAAAAAAAATTTGTCCCGGGTACAGGAATTTGCTGGCAACGTTTTCAGTCCCAACTGATAAACGAGGTTGCAAAGAAGGTGAGTGATTGAGGAAGCACTCATTAAAGACCCCCTTTCTTGGTGGAGAGAAACCCAATCTGCCAAGTTCCTGTGGGAGGAGGAGAGTGGCCTTCATCTCTGGTTGTTGTTGTTGTACAGAAGGAAGAGTCTCTCTCAGAGCATCATGATCTAGCTAGGGGGTGGCCAACGATAAATCCATCCAGGAGTTGTTGTGCTTATGGTTGGGTGGAAAGCGGCACCCCTTTCAACAATTGCATCACTATCTGATTTCTAGATAAGTATACTTGGTTAGATCTTTGTAGTGTTTGTATTAGAGACAATTTTATACTATGTTCTAGAATTGTGTAAGTTTAATTTCTAACAAAAGTGACTTGAGAAATTTAAGCAGAATAAAGAGAATGGCTTAGCTGAAGCTCTTATGATTTAATTTCTTATCTCTTGACTATCTGTGTGCTAAAATGAGGATTCTGGGAGTGGATGTGGTTGATTGTGCTGTACAGTTTAATTCATGTTGGGAATTGATGACTGAACAATTAATAACATCTATAACACCTCTTAAAGAAGAGAGAGTGATTTTTCTACGTAATAGTGCTCCATTTTAGTATGTTCTCAAATCCCCTACGAGAAAAGTTAAAAGATATCAGATCTGTGTGGACTTTATGAATAATCCCAAATATGAGAAAACATTAAAAGTCTTTATAAATAATTATTGAGGAAAAATAATTATGACATAAACATGAAATTAGTCCAAATGAAATAAAATACAAAAGTTCTCAAATTTCCTTTTGGGGCATAAATAAGCATTTATGTTTAAATTGTGTTAATTCTCCCAACTTTGGGAAGAATCCCCTTAAATTTTGTTGGGTGGTAAACCCTGGTAGAAACACCGAATTTACCATGGAGGTAAACCTTTGTATTGGGTCCATTCTCCTTAAATTTAATAAGAGTAGTAAAACACAATAATAAGGAAATAAAATTCTACTCATTTACCCACATAAGGGTGAGATTATAATTATATTTTAATTTCCAGGATGGAGAAATTTCCTTGGAATATAAACTTTTATTAAATCTCTTTATAAGACTGAAAATTTATATTTATCCTTTTCTTATTTCCCGTAAGAGAAATTAAATTCATTTAAATTCTCCAGGTAATAAAACCATACAGGGACATTGAGATATATGTATAAATATATGTCTATATACATATACATATACATATTATTATTATTATATGAAAATGGAGGCCAAAGTCACTAGAGCGTAATAGACCTGAAACCAAAGAGAATAGGTAATAGACCCAAGACCAAAGAGAATAGTGTATAAACGGTGACCAAATGCTTAAACCTTCTTGTAGTCTCCGGAACTTCGGCAATTCGGAGCTCTGGGGCTCTGGGAAGTTTGGGTGATGAGATTCCACGAGCCAAAGTCGCAGAATGCACGAACCCTTTCTTTCATTGAATAAGGTTGCATATGTAATAAATACAACTAATTATATTATTGCACTTGATGTGATCGATTAAAGAAATTAATTAATATGTGACACACACACACACACATTATATTATAATCCCAACATATTTCTTTGTATTTAAATTACGTGGTAATGCAAGTGGGTCCCCTCCGGAACTCTGGGACTCCGGGTTATATGAGAATGAAGAATTGCGTGAAAGAGCCGAAGGTATGGATCCGAACATCTTTCCTTCGCTCCAATATTATATTTTTTATTGGAGAATTTTAAAACCTTGGGCGTAAATTTTGAGAGGTATAATAAATATATTATTTTATACTAAGATTTATTAAATTGATCACATGTGAATGAAGCCAACTCATTTGAATATTAAATGGTGTGGTAATGTGTGCAAGTGGGGTCACTTCGGAGCTTCGGGACTCTGGGGCTCTGTGAGATTGGAGTATAACAGATGTTTGGGAGAGCCGAAGGAGATTGACCCGGATAAGACACACACACTCTCTCTCATGTCAAATATTAATAAAATATTGGAGACTTTATAAACTTGGGTGCATTTTCCAAAAATGCTAATATAATATATGTTAAATGGGTTTTTATGGTATTTGTATGTGGGGAAATACAAACCCTCTTTACCCTTTTTAATTTAATATTTAATTTGAATTCACATGTAAGCGTGGACCCTTCGGGAGTTCGGGGCTCCGAGAGTTTGAAGCTTTGAGACTCCGGGATGTCGGGGAAGATAGAGCGCAAGAGCGAAACGGTTGAAGGTCGAACCTATTTTCTTGTATCCCAATGTTATAAATAACATGGAATTAATTATATTATATGACTATATAATAAATTATAAAGGCACAATATGAGTGGGACCCTCTCCGGAACTCCGACATTCGAGAGATTTGGGTTCATAAAATCCTGATGTGGATTCTTCGCTAAATTCCAGAGGCTTAGGTATTAATGGGGATTGATAGTCCTAAGTGCCCCTTTGGATATAAATTAATCATATTATAATATAACTGAATACAATTATATTATATTATAATTAATAAAATGATAATTCGTGGTTGACTATAGTTACTCATTTTCCCCAGTAAATGAATAAATATGCATATATTTAGATATATATGTTAAATTACGTGAAAATGCGGTATGGAGGAATTGAATTATATACCTTAATTAAGGTTAATCAACTTAAGTATATTATGGAGAAATTATCTTCATTGTGTTATAATATATTTATTCATAATTATCATATGAGCAATTTATTGAGTTAGTGTTAAACTACTTCTAAGAGGGAAAAGAGAAAGTAAAGATTTTAGTAGTTACTCGGCCATGGGTATTAGGTTAAGCGGAAAATTTATACCCCATCCCTTAAAAAGGTACTTAGGGGTCGGGTGTGTGACAAAGTGGTATCAGAGCAAGCAACAACACTTGGCCTGCTTGGGCTCATGAAATAATCAATTAAATTTTATTAGAAATCTTTTAGGGGGAGGGAGCCCTACTCTACCCTATCTAGTAGAGCATGACTCAAACACTAGGTCTGGATGGGTCGAAGAATAGTCACAAGACTAGTTTACCAAGGCTAAGATGAGCCCGTTGATAGTGTTTGCTGTCACAACGAGAATATCTTCATAATCTCCTTGAGGAGAAGGATTGCATATTGAAATTTTGTTGGGAATTATTCAACAAAAATTGAATCATGTTGGATTGTAGCAAAAGAATCATATTTCTACCTTGGGGAATGATAGCCACTCCTACATGAGTGGGCTTACGATGATGATCCCTAATAGAAAGACTTGGATGTGAATGAACTGATTCGGTCACAAGGTTTCCTACAAATGTGGGATTATGAAGCCTTTGGAAATCACAATTGCAGTTTAATTAAGAGATTAGGCCTTGTGAGTATATTTCCCCATGTATAGAAGCCTTATGGAAATATGTGAGGTTAACGTACTTCTAATGTCTTAATTGAAACTTGCTATTGGGATAACCCCTTTAGCAAAGTAAAAAAGAGCCCTATGGGATGAGAATAACCTTCATGAAAGAAGTAAAGTGACATGAGCAAGTTCAGGAGCTCATGGATGTGCTAAAGGAGTGTATATCCCTAACAAATTAAGGGTGTGCCTATGCAATAGGTAAGCAAGTGGAATATGTTTGCACTGCATGCATAGGTGAAATGCTTGGTGCGCAAGGATATGCTATAATGCATATGGAAAAATATTAAACATGCAAATTAGGCATATTATAATTTACGGTGGGTTGCAAGGTATGGTCTATTGATGGACCTTTTAAATGAGAATGACCTTATGTCAACAAGAGTTAACAACAAGAATGAAATGTTGATAATGTTGTGGCCTATTACCTTAATAAGATATGACTATAAGGATTAATGAGAGACTAATGCAAGGTCTGATTAAGGAGGTGTCAGAACACCTTTGGATGACCAATGGATCATATTAACATCCATAGGTGGATGGTAGCCATATGGATATGGCTTGGTATATTCAGATAACAATAAGAGGGAGTTTAGGAAAATATTCCCTTTTAGAGATATGTTGACCAAGAATGAATTGAGGCATGAAGAAGAGAGTAGAAGTGGTTATCTTACTGCCTTGGGTAATATAATAACTACCCATCTAAATTCTGATTTGTGAAAGTTTTTTACAGTAGAAAGGGGAAACATGGTCCTTGCTAGTTGTTACCATGTAGAGAGGGCAACATCAGTATGAATTATGGATGTGAGACTAGTCATATGATTGACTGTAATCTCTCACTAAAGAACACTAATATTAAAACTAAAATATCATTGCGAATGAATAAGGTAAAAAGTTGCAAGCAATGCACCTACATATATACAAATATATGTATACGTGCTTAAAAGAATAGTACGACTGCCTAATCAAGTAGGATGTGAGGCAATATGTGTACTTACCATATCTGAGAAATGCCTTGGATGCATGGTTAATCCTATGTTGGAGGGTTTGATTATATCAACGAAATAATAGCTTGAGGAGGATGTATCCCATTTCCTCGAGAAAATATAGAATAAATGAGAAGGGAGACCCTGCTGTCATGATAAAATGAGACATGATTATGCATGTAAGGATTGCATGAGAATGATTGTGAACAATCATGAATTAAATGATGTTTAAGTAAAGATGCATGTGAGATGTAAATGACACCTATGGTAAACACACATAGACTTATGATGCATGCATGTGGTTAAGTGCATTATGAATGTAATTTAACATAACAATGAATATGTGTGGATGAAGAATATAGATGCATAATAAATATGCATACTTATATCCCATATGGAATTTTGAGTAAGCCTTTGAAATAATGAAGTTAAGGCCACTCTAGATAATAATGGGTGTGCAACGAAAGAGTTTCATGCTCAAGGATTTCCCCGTGGAGGAACTGTGTAAAGACTATGTGAGGAGAACAAAGTCACAACCTTAATGACTGCTGAGAATTGGGCAGTGGGACTTAATCCTATCCATATAAGAATCCTGGATTATATTATAAGACATAATGCATGAATAGAAGACTAACAAATGAACCCTGACTATTCTGATGTCTAAATAGTAATGTGCGGAATGCACATGTTTATAATTCACTATGAAAAAAAATATTTCTGTTGTAGCATATTGAATTATCCAAGAAGCTTAAGGTGAAACTAACCAAGACTACTCAAGGAAAAGAGAAGAAATACCCCAACAGGGAGTAGATTGCAGAAACAAAGAAGAAGAAAAGGAGGAATAGGTTTCTCACTTTAAAACTATGAATTGTTTAATAGAGTTGTAATCCTTAAAAGAACAATTGTGGGAACAAGTACAATTGGTGAAAGAAAAATGAACAAACAAGTATAAATTTGGTTAAAGCCATGAATATGTAAAGGCGGTGAGGCCTTGGGAATAGTTCAGTTAAGCTGAAAAGTCTAGACTGTGTAGAAGGATTTGGAAAGAGGGAAGATTCCCTTAAATCCTTTTTCTTGTTGTGTATTTTGTTTCTCTAGGACGATAAGATGATATGTTGTGGTGTGTGAGTGTTTTAACATGAGAATGGTGATAAATGTGTGATTGTAGAGACAATTAGAGACTTTATTATGTTCGCACTTTTGAAAACATTGAGGGTAATGTGATACAATGCATAAGATATGTTGGAGCATATCTGAAAATGCTTTACTGATTTAGATACATATATTTCAGTTAACATGACCACCGACATGATTTGGAATGTGATAATGCATGTTTTGTGTAGGAAATGATTGGAGTTGTTGGGAAATGACAACTGCCAATGGTAGATAATCTTTGGTAAATGATAAATGCAAGAAGGATGTTGTTGAAAGATTTTTGAAGGGACTTTGGGAGCCCCATGGAGCACTACTGATGAGGTAAAAATAAAACAAAGGGCGCTGGCAGCTAAAACAGGTATAAAAATGTTCTTGCCTGTGTGACATAAGGTATGGATGGATTTGGTAAGAATATCCTCTAAAGTATTTTAATTTCTTACTAATATGCAAATAATTTTGAATGGCTATTGTATGCCATTTCTACCCAAGTAGGTTAAGAATCAAGAAAGAATAATCTGAATAATAGAGAGAGGAAATCTATGCCAGTCAAGGATGATTAAGAATCCTTGCTAGAAAATTCATGAATCAATGGTGTCATGGGTACATTGACCAATCAAGAGTGATTGGGAACACTAGTACTCATAGGTAACACATTGAATTGAATGCATTGAGGAAATGCATGCTTGCATAAGAGGGCAGACAATAGACTGTCCATTAATGAAGAATGACCTTCCAATACTCTACCTGAAATGTAAGGATGTTAAAGAAAGGAAGTGGGTGGCCATGAGTATTGGCACCACTCGCTACCAGTAAGGAGAAACGTGTTTAGATGAAACCATATGAAACTTAAGTTTCATATTATAATATGTTAAATTGAGGACATGATCATCTCGTAGCCGGAAGCACAGTCTTGCTGTAACCATGAATGAGAATAAATGAGCTATATGGTGAGGAGGTTGGTTGAGATCCAACACACCATGGATACATGCTTGTCATAAAGTGTGGAAAAATTGAAATCAATGCAAGGATACATTGGGTATGAATGTGGCCATGAATATTGGCACGTTGAATAAAGTCTTTTAATATTTGAATTTCATTTGGAAAATTTGGTACGTTGAAATTTTGCATGCGTAAAGAAGGATATTTTCCTTTTCCGTTGTATCATTGAATAGATGAAAATGATTTGACTTTTAGCATGCACAATTTGGAAGATATAATGTGCATGATAACTAACAACTTGTTTGGCTATGTGAACATGGAGTTGTAGGAAGAAGGGTTTTGGATATGGCAGCATAAGTAAAACCCATAAGGAAGACCAACGTCTGCTGAGCCAAACTGTTATGAGAAGAAATATCTCATACTTGTGAACCTGGTTCCTGTGTGGAACATATATGAAAATAAAAATGTGGAATTTGGAAATCTGTGGGTGACAGATTTGAAAGAAATTATAAATTGGAATTGATGATAACATCTCATGGTCACTGATACATGTGAGATGAAAGATCTATCCTGGAGGGACAGAGGATGGCTGTCAAGTTGGAAATCATGGAGAAGGCTATTGTTGTGACATGAGAACCCTGTGATAAACCATGAGCACCATAGAATATGTTGTGTTGTGGTAACACAAGTTGGAGGAACGTCTCGACAGAGCAAGTCAGAGGGACACCTCGACTGTAAGACTCGATTAAGTCTCTAAAACACTTCTTGTGCGAGAAAGCCTTGGCAAGGAAAGATGGATCACTCGGGGGACTATATAATAGAGAAGGGGATGCATGAGCTTGGGCCTGGAGGGTGAGTGACTGCAAGGAAGATAAGACTTCAATAATACTTGTAAACTATTGGTTGGGATCATGCACACAATGAGCATGTCAAGGAAACAATGGGCCAAGTTAGTAAGACAACAACTGGATGTGGATCCATAAAATTGCACAGATAAGTATTGTGCTAATATGGATATTCCTCTTGAGTTTTAAATAACAATAACATGTTTTTGTATGAAATTGTGATTAATATGCTTCTTGTTTGAAATCATTGTAGGCATGTGACAAAGGCCAAGAGTCTCGGAAAATACCAACCTGATAAAATGGAAATGTCCCCAAAGCAGCTGAAGCATGAGGCATGAATGGTGTTGCTAAGATACAAAGAACACCGAGGATAATGTTCCTTTAAGGGGGAGGGGATTGTGATACCTCTGGCTCCCCCAACTTTTAAATGTAACTATATTTTGCTAAAAGGGTAGTGTAAATATTTATGCTACTAATGTAAAAAATAAAGTGTTGCATAACTGTTGAAGGGGTTTCCAAGGTAAATCATGATGCATGAGAGGAAATCAAAGAGGAAATTTTCCCTTGCCAATTTAATAATCAAGAAAAATCCAGATTGCCCATTTTTCTAGAATTGTGGTTAATGGAAGGAGTAGGTAGATGAACTATCAACTTCCCACATTTATGAAAATGAATGGGTGTTGTACCAAAACTACCTTGTTTCAAAAGCATGGGCAGAAAAGTACCCATCTAGGGGATTTTGAACTGACCCACAAATGGGGGATTTGACCCACAAAAATCTCACTGAAGAAGCCAAGAGACAAGGAAAAAGGGAGAGCAGAGAAGAGGGGAAACAATTGGTTGAGTCTGGGAGCCATTTTATGAGTAGAGAGGATGTAGAGGAATGAGTTTAGTGACCATTTTATGAAGAGGAGAGTATGTGAAACTCTCTGGTTCTAAAGAGAACTGAAAAACGAATTTGTTCTGGGTACATGAATTTACTCGCAACGTTTTCAGTCCAAGCTGATAAATGGGGTTGCAGAGAAGATGAGTGACTCGGGAAACACTCATTGCAGACCCCCTTGGTTGGTGGAGAGAAAACCGATTTGCCAAGTTCCTGTGGGAGGAGGAGAGTGGACTCCGTCCCTGGATGTTGTTGTACAGAAGGAATAGTCTCTCTCAGAGCATCGTGATCTATCTAAGGGGTGGCCAATGGTAAATCCATCCAGGAGTTGCTGTGCCTATAGTTGAGTGGAAAAATGGCACCCCTTTCAACAGTTGCATCACTATCTGGTTTCCAGATAAGTATACTTGGTTAGATCTCTGTAGTGTTTAGATCATAGAAAAGTTTATACTATGTTCTAGAATTGTGTAAGTTTAATTTCTAACAAAAGTTACTTGAGAAATTTAAGCAGAATAAAAAGAATGTCTTAGTTGAAGCTCTTATGATTTAATTTCTTATCTCTTGACTATTTGTGTGCTAAAATGATGATTCTGGGAGTGGATGTTGTGGTTGACTGTGCTGTACAGTTTAATACATGCTAGAAACTGATGACTAAACAATTAAAAACATCTATAACACCTCTGAAAGAAGAGAGAGTGATTTTTCTGCGTAATAGTGCTTCATTTAGTATGTTCTCAAATCCCCTACCATAAAAGTTAGAAGATATCAGATCTGTGTGGACTTTAGGAATAATCCCAAATATGAGAAAACATCAAAAGTCCTTATAAATAATTATGTAGGAAAAATAATTAGGATATAAACATAAAATTGTTCCAAATGAAATAAAATACAAAAGTTCTTAGAACTCCATTTGGGGCATAAATAAACATTTATGTTTGAATTGTGTTAAATCTCCTAAATTTGGGAAGAATTCCCTTAAATTTTGGTGGGTAGTAAATCTTGGTAGAAACACTGAATTTAATGTGGAGTTAAATCTTTGTATGAGGTCCCTTCTCCTTAAATTTAGTAAGAGTAGTAAAGCACAGTAATAAGACAATAAAATTCTACTCATTTACCCACCAAGGGTGAGATTATATATATATTATTATTATTAATTTTATTATTATTGTATTTTGAAAATGGAGGCCAAAGTCCCTGGAGCGTAATAGACTTGAGACCAAAGAGAATAGGGTATAAACAGTGACCAAATGCTTAAACCTTCTCGTAGTCTTCAAAACTCTGGCAGTTCATAACTCTGGGGCTTCGGGATGTTTGGGTGATGGGATTCCACGAGCCAAAGTCGCTGAATGCCCAAACCCTTTCTTTCTCCGAACAAGGTTGCATATGTAATAAATACAATTAATTATATTATTGCACTTGATATGATCGATTAAAGAAATTGATTAATATATGACACCTTTATTATAATATATATATATATATACACACACACACATTATAATCCTAAAATATTTCTTTGTATTTAAATTATGTGGTAATACGAGTGGGTCCCCTTCGGAATTCTGAGACTCCGAGTTATATGAGAATGAAGAATTGCGTGAAAGAGTCGAAGGTATGGATCCACACATCTTTCCTTCGCTTCAATATTAAATTATTTATTGGAGAATTTTAAAACTTGGGCGTAAATTTTGAGAGGTATAATAAATATATTATATTATACTAAGATTTATTAAATTGATCCCACATGAATGAAGCCAACTCTTTTGAATATTAAATGGTGTGGTAATGTGTGCAAGTGGGGTCACTTTGGAGCTTCGGGACTTCGGGGCTCCGGGAGATTGGAGTATAACAGATGTGTGGGAGAGCCGAAGGAGATTGACCCGAAGAACACACACACACACTCTCTCTCTCTCTCATGTCAAATATTAATAAAATATTGGAGAGTTTATAAACTTGGGTGCATTTTCCAAAAAGACTAATATAATATATGTTAAATGGGTTTATTATGGTATTTGTATGTGTGGAAGTACAAACCCTCTTTACCSTTTTTAATTTAATATTTAATGTGAAGTCACGTGTAAGCGTGGACCCTTCAGGAGTTCAGAGCTTCAAGACTCCGGGATGTTGTGGAAGATAGAGCATAAGAGCGAAATGGTCGAAGGTCGAACCTATTTTCCCATATCCMAATGTTATAAATAACATGGAATTAATTATATTATATGATGATATAATAAATTATAAAGGCACAATATGAGTGGGACCCTCTCCAGAACTCCGATGTTCAGGGTATTTGGGTTCATAAAAGCTTGATGTGGAATCTTYGCCGAATTCCAAAGGCTTAGGTATTAATGGAGATTGATAGTCCTAAGTGCCCCATTTGATATAAATTATTCATATTATAATATAATTAAATACAATTATACTATAATTTAATTAATAAAAGGATAATTTGTGGTTGAATATAATTAATCTTTTTTCCCAGTAAATGAATAAATATGCATATATTTAGATATATATGTTAAATTATGTGAAAATGTGGCATGGAGGAATTGAATTATATATCTTAATTAAGGTTAATCAACTTAAGTATATTATGGAGAAATTATCCTCATCGTGTTATAATATAATTACTCATAATTATCATATGAGTAATTTATTGAGTTAGTGTCAAACTACTTCTAAGAGGGAAAAGAGAAAGTAAAGATTTCAGTAATTACTGGGCCATGGGTATTAGGTTAAGCGAAAAAAATTATACCCCATCCCTTAAAAATGTAATTAGGTGTCGGGTGTGTGACAACTAATCAGAGTGACTACCAAGAAGAATGACTGTCCTAAACCATTTCCCCACACTGGCTACAAGGGAAATTATTGTCTATGGTACATCAACAATCTATTCGACCATTTTCATTACAAAAATGTATGTCCAATCTGGACCATTTTCCGAACTGAAAAATGACTATCTGTCAGAAATCTCGAACTACTTTTCAGACTGGAAAGGATCTGCCCAACCTGGACCATTTTCCAAACTGGAAAATGACTTCCCATGAATTAATAACATATCAGTGCTCCCTCCCAACTCTAGGAGCCATCTCTTCCATTTCAGCTATGGGAGTTATCTTCATGAGCCCCATCTTGTCCCTTAAGTATGCAAACTTTATCCTGGACAAAGGATTTGTCAAAATACATGCTACCTGCTCATCTGTGGAGATATATTGAAGTTTCACTTCTCCTTCTTGGAATTTATCACGAATAAAGTAGTATTTGATCTCAATATGTTTCGACCAGTCATGAAACATTGGGTGTTCTGATAGCCTCATACAACTTTGATTGTCACATTATATTATAGTCGAATCTGGTACCTGATCAAATAATCCAGAAATAAGCTTCCTCAGCCATACTGCTTCGTCACATGCCTCACATGCTGCGATATATTCTTCTTCTGTTGTTCTGAGTGTGAAAAAATTCTGTTGCCTGCTGGCCCATGATATCATAGCAGAGCCCAAATTGAAACACATCCCTAAAGTATTCCTTCTGTCTTCTGCACTCCCTGCCTAATCTAAATATGTGAATCCATGAAGCTATATATCACTGGATGATGTGTATCTTAAACCATAGTTTAACATCCCACAAATATATCTTAGAACATGCTTTGCAGCTATCAAGTGCTCATGTCTGGGTTCCACCTAGAACTAGCTTGAAGTGTTACAACAAAGCAAATATATGGTCGAGTATTCACTAGACACATCAACGACCCAATCAATTTCCTATATAGGGACGGGTCTACTGGATCATACTATGAGTTTCTTACTTTTCTTATATATATGGTCATAGGAGTGGCCATGGATTTGCAATCCATCATTCCAAATTTCTGAAGAATCTTCACTGCATACTTTCCTTGTCCAAGGAAGATTTCACCACGCTTCTACAATACTTCTAGTCCCACGTAATAGTGCATGAGACCAAGATATTTCATATCGAACTCATAAGCTAATTTCTTCTTACACTAGGTGATGAGAGAATCTGCACCTGTCAAGAATAAATCGTCGACATACAATAGTAGAATCACATGTGCATTGTTCACAACCTTGTAGTAGAGATTTGGATTTGCATGACTCTTAGAGAAACCAAGTCTTATTAAATAACTGTCAATTCTGGCATACCAAGCTCTTGGAGCTTGCTTGAGTCCATACAGGGATTTCTTTAATTTGCAAACATGGGTGTCTCTAGGATGTACCTCAAAACCTTGAGGTTGTTCAATGTATACTTCTTCTTCAATTGCTCCATCGAGAAAATCCGTATTTACATCCATATGATGTAAAATCCATCCTATGGAAGCAACAAGAGACATAATGGCTCTGATAGAAGTATATCTAGCAATAGGAGCAAAGGTTTTTTCGTAATCTTCTCCCTCCTTCTGGGAGAACCCTCTAGCTATGAACCTTGCCTTGTATTTTTCCACACTTCCATCTACTTCATGTTTGATCTTATAGACCCATTTAGAATTTACCACTGATTTTTCCTTGGGTCTAGGCATGATTTCCCACACATCATTTTTCATGATAGACTAGTATTCTTCTGTCATGGATTCTTTCCACTATTTCTTCTGAGCCGCTTCTTCAAATATGGTGGGTTATTCATTTATAAGTTTTGTCATACATGCTGCATAACTGGAGAATCTTTTGGGATTCTTTCTTTCTATGAAAGTGCCACTTGGAGCTTTGAGTCTTTCTTCTTCTTGTAGAGTAGATTAAAGCCAAATTGGACGTTTTCTAGTTTTGAGTAAAATGATTGATTCAATAGGTTCACATGGTTACATCGGATGATCAAGTTGTTCTGGTTCTTCATTCTGACTTTTTGGAAGACAAGTGCTTTCTTGTTTAGGCTCTTCATATTCTTCTTCCATGGATTCTTTTATATATTTCTTGAAATCCATCTTCTCATTGAAGGTTACGCTTATGCTGGTTTCAATCTTATGTTGTTCTGGAATATAGATTCTGTAGGATTTGGAGGATTCACTATATCCAACAAATATGCCCTTCTTTCCTGAGGGTTCTAGTTTCTTCCTTTTATCCTTGGGGATATGAATGTAAATAGGGAACCTGAATATTCTTAAGTGTTCCAAATTAGGTTTCTTTCCTGAGAAGGCTTTTTCTAGAGTCATATCCTTCAATATGTGGTGAGGACTTCTGTTCTTAACATATATTGATGTCATGGCTGCTTCTCCCCATAAATACATGTATAAACCATGATAATTCATTAGTGCCTTAACAATTTCTTCAATGGATCTATTATTCCTTTCTGCTACACCATTTTGTTGAGGATTATGAGGAATGATTAGCTCCCTCCTAATCCCTACTGATTTTCAAAAGGAAACAAATTCCTTGGATGTGTATTCTCCTCCACTATCTGTTTTTAAAGTCTTGATTTTCTTGCTTGTGAGGTTTTCTATTTCTGCTTTGAATTTTTGAAACTTGCTGAAAACTTCATCCTTTGTATTCAAGAGATATAACCAAGTCTTTCTTGAGTAATCATCTATGAAGGTTACATAATAAAGAGAACCTCCTAGAGATTTGACTGGCATCGGACCGCACACATATGAATGTATTAGATCTAAGATTTCCTAAGATCTATTATCACCACTTGAGAATGGCTTCTTAACATTTTTACCAAGTGCACATCCTCTACAAATTTCTTCATTTGTAGATTGTAGTTTTGGTATTCCTTCAACCATTTTCTTGAGGAAAGGTAATGCTTGATAGTTAAGATGAGTATACCTTCTATGCCAAAGTTCACCGGGATTCACTTCATCATGTACAATAGATTCATCATTACGTTCTAGTACTCTATATAATCTGCCTTCATGAGTTCCAATAACTCTAGCATTCTCTATGTTGGAGTCTCTAGATCAAGATAGTACTTCACCATCTACAAAGGCTATTCTATTTCCTTAGTCTTCTAGGAAATATATAGATACACGATTATTTTATAAACTAGGTACATATAAGACATTACTCAAAAAACATTGTTAGCTGATTTCAATTTGATGGAGGCTTGACCAATTCCCGTGACTGGATAGGTGTTCTTGTCTCCAAGTTCTACTTTGCGAGATGTCTGCTTTTCATTCAAATTGGAGAGTCTGACATGGTTTGCTATCATATGCTTGGAAGCTCCACTGTCAATTATCCACATGTCATATTCAAGAGTTCCTGTAAGAGATGAATAATGTAGATGATCTACCTTTTCATTCATGATTTATGTTCATTGATATTTGGTCAAACTTTGACTTTGATTGGTCAAACATTGACTTTGACCCAAAATCTCAATCTTGACGTTTTTTCCTTTTGAGAGTGCCAATAGGTGCGCTGGACTAAGGCACACTAGAATATCCTCTCCTTGAGTAAAGTGTTCCATAATAAGGTGTTGGGAAAGAGGTCTTAGGGTTTGTAGCTGCACCTGCTAGTAACCCTAGCAATAGTGCTTCAGTAATTGCACCTGCTAGAAACCCTAGCGGTAATTATTCAATGAGATGTATAATATTGTGGCTTAGCTTCCTTCCAGTGGTTATACTGACTGAAGGAGGTGTGGGCCCATAACTTGTTAGAAAAATGGGTGTGCTCGTTTCACCATAGACACTATAGCAATATTGTCACCTGACCATAGGCACAAAAGCCACCCCCGAGCACCTTAACCTTGATAGATAGAATAATTATGGTAGTATAACAATAGCCAACCAAGGCTAGCACACTAAGAAAGGATGACCAAAGACCAAGTATAAATTCCAACCAATAACCCAAGACAAAGTCACTACTGCAGCATTTGCAGTTCTCCTTCACTCATGCACACTTCTTGTCCTTATGAAGTTGTGAGTGAGTGTGTGACAAATGAAATTTAGCTCCCTTTATTTATACTATTCCATCTTAATTTACTGGGCCGATTTCTCTTCCTGGGGGATAATAACTCAATATTAATTTATTCTATTAAGATGACTTGTCTTCTAGGGTTATTATCCAAATCTTTAGGGTTTCTCTTGCTTTCCGGAATATTCTAGTCTCGTCAAAGGTTACACGTGGGGGTTAATACCTTGTGAAACTACCATAATATCAACATGTACAATTCACTGTATGATCACTGTACATATTCCACATGACTGTACAAATCGTACGACTATACAGATATGATGTATGGATTCGTATAACTATATGGATCTATTGTACGACTGCCTCTTCAACACATTGAAAAGTTGCAAGTCGATCCTCTTCCTACTATGCGTTGTTTTATCTCCTTTGGTTGCTCAATTTGATCAACTAATCAATTATGTTCATGTTCTCTCTATATTGTCTTATTTATGCCTCTCTGAAATCCTAATCTACCAAAACCCTAATCTCCAAAATCTAATATGATTTGGATATGTATGGTTGATATTAAATCTAGTCCAAGCCATATATGAATTAAATGCACTTTATTAGAATCAATTGAAAAACATAAGGTATTTCACTTTGTCTTAAGTGAATTACAAAATAGAATTAGTGACCATTTTTTCTTAGGTGGTCACCCTCGAAATGTCTTGAACCACTTCCTGCATGTTCACATTGAACCTGTGTGAGAAGTTCCTGCTCGAGCTACATTTCTCAACACTCCCTCTTAGCAAGGAAGGAATTATACACTAATTCAATTCTATCTGTGAATGTCTCAAAATTCCCTTTTGCCAAGGGCTTGGTTGGAATATCAACTACCTACTAATCTATGGAATATATTAGAGATTCATTTCTCCCTTCAGAACACTGTCTCATATGAAGTGATATTTGATCTCTACGTGCTTGGACCTGTCATGAAACACTTGATTTTCAAAGAGTTTGATACAACTATGATTATCACATTAAATGAATGTGGGGTCCAACCCCTGATCAAACAATCCTGCAAGTAACTTGCAAAGCTAGATGGCCTCACAACTAGTAGTACTTGCTACCATGTGTTCTGCCTTTCCTCAACTAAGTGCCATGGAGGTCTTCTTATCGTTGAAACAAGATATCATTTGTAATCCCAAGCTAAAGAAGCACCTCAAGGTTCTCTTCTTGTCTACTACACTACCTGTGCAATTTGAGTTTGTATACCATTGAAACTTCACTTCA